>CAEFZX010000398.1:42500-49309 GCA_903066825.1 Alfaro cultratus | reverse complement strand
TTGTTATTTACTTCTTACACTGTGTGTAAATTTATCTTTTTTTGCCCGACTGATGGCATTTTGCACCGACTGATGGCATTTCTCAAATTTCGTTGTTCATGTGACAATGACAATAAAATTTTATCTTATCTTATCTCTTAACGGTGTGAGTTAAAAATATGAAATTGTGGGAGTTTTTCAGCCACAAAGTCAGGCTACATTAGATAATATTAGATGAGATCACAACTTTTGGCTACTGTTCATTTGCTGTAGATAATATTTTAGGTTTGGTGATTCTAGCTCACCTTTCTTGATTTTTTTTAAACACGTTCTGCTTTAAATTTTGATTTATAGGGGCTGGACAAAAAATTATTTAAAAAATAGCCGAAGTACACACATGGATGCATAAACCGGAGTGTGACCACATGAAAGCCTCTGCATACATCCCGTCTGACCTCTTTGTACTGACTCTTATCTTTCAGTACGGTCACAGTGCAGCGCAGGTTTGGCGCCTCACCACTTCATTAATATTGCGAGGTAGTTTTCGCACAGATCTCACTTCTGCCTCTGACCTATTTTCTCAGCCAGTCTGCAGAGATGCAGAATACAGGGAAAAAGGAGTGGAGAGAGAAAAAAAACAGAGGAAGGAGGTGAAAGCAGGCGATAAAAAGGAGCTGCCAAATCTAATGTGGGTGATAAAAAAGGGAGAAGTTATGCTGTGATCGAGTGTACGCATCAAGGTCGATTGCTGTCGCATTAAATCTCACAATGCACCAACAATGAGCGCTGCTGGATATCCAGCTTAAATCTGCTAATTGAAAAACCAAATAAATAAACCTATTAAATACAAAAATGATGTAGAAAGAGAGCACATCACTATGCATGTCAGGATTTTCTCTCCCCAAAGAATATCTCATATAAAAAGCCTGAGCAAGCCACAGAAAATGATGATAGTTCTGGCAATTTATTTTGGCCTCTTATCTGAACAAAGGGCCGCTAACGCATGCTGACAGGTCGTTTGATGTTGGGTTGTATTTAATTGAGGAGCCGGATGATCAGCCCTCTTTTCCAGAACCCACCAGAGAAAGGAAGAGTGGGGGTCCTGCTGGCCACTTAGTTGTCAAAGTGAAGCAGTGAAATCACCCAGATCAGAGCAGCTGGAGCTCATGCAACTACCTACGACGTCTGTAACTGGAGCAACCAACAGACTGAGTAAAGTAACAAGCAACCAACAGAGTCGCTTATTGAGGCTGATCACGTTTTTTTGTTTGGAGAGCTGTGAAGACTCAAAGACAGACACATAAAAAGATGGAGAGCTCTCTGGCGTCAGTTTAGCTGCTCAGGAAACCTTCAGGGGATTGGTGACAGAGGGTGAACGACTGTGGGTGGGGGTAGAGATGAAGGGAGGATGCTGGCAGATCGTGTAGGGAGGGGGGCTGGTGGCGGCAGCGTCTTTAGATCAGCCTCCGTGATGCTTTTGATCACGTCTCTGAGCTTCAGACAAATTGGAGAGCTCGCATGCCGAGCAAAGAGATGTGCAGCGTGGAGACGGAGTGAAACTTAGGAGCATCAATACGTCTTCCTCATAGGTGCAAATCAGACGGTCACTCCAAGTAACGGGACAAAAGATGAGCGGAGACTGTGGTTACTCAGCCAAAGGAGCCGTCTTGAGATAAGATTTTTAGAAAGGTGATTTTACAACACCCACCACATTTATTGACTTCTTCTAAAAACTCTTAAATCATATTTAGATTTCATTGTAGTGGTATTATACCACAATGGAAAAATTAGGAAAGTACAACTTGGAATTTGAATACATTTATTCAAAGGGATAAAAAAAACAAACAAAAAAAACATCTGCAGTAGGAAATAATAGTTTTGAAAAAAATGAGTTGTGTTACACTTACTGGCACATTTGAACAATTCCTACAAAATAAATGCAACTAAAGCCTGTCCTAATTAGTCTAGGAAAAACATGAATTTAATTTTTCTCCAGAATCTGGTTTGAATGCTCCCCATCTGAAGCCAAGTAAGTCATTGAAACATTCCTCGAGGACCGACTTTGGGAACCCCTGCTTCAGCTGTCTGAAAACTGTTTTTGTTTTTTGGTTTTTTTTTAACAGTTCAAGCTATGGTTAAATGTATCTATGGGGTAGTTCAGCAGTAAAGTTTACAGCAATTCAACTCTTGTGATAATGGGGAAGTTTAACTTTTACAGTGATGGTTTTTGGGCAGCTTTGACTGTGTGCAGTGACAGACTGATGAATGTTAAATACTTTTTATTGTCACAACAGTTTGACTCCATGTTGTCAATCTTGAGAAATGTTTCAGGTGCAAACAAAGGGCTGTTTAGTTGACAAAAACAGTTTGTACAAAGTATTTTAGTCAGATTTAATAAAAAATAAGTAGATATTTCTTAACACAGATTTTTTCCTACTGAATATATAGGCTTAAGTTAAAGTCTGGATTTTAAATGTTTCTCTTACACTGTGCTACTGCAATAATAAGCTGAATTTAAGGCTTTTCACACATCTTTATCCCAACAGATATTTATAATAAATATTTTCCTGTCTTGACAATGATTTCTATGAGTTTGTTTGAACCCAGGAGGACTTCATTCCAAAATAACTTGAAGTATAAATAAACATTTTGCTTTTATGACAAGGCTTTACAAATCCACGGAGGTTTGCTTTTGAAGCTTGAAAATCCATATTTAGCATCATATCCACGCAGGACTCTGCTTTGAGTGCTTCAGGTTTTATTTTTAACCAACCCTAAAAGTGTCATCCTTTCACAGCAATACACAGAAATGTGTGTATTGCTTGTAGCCTTGTAAATAAAACAAGGGCTACAAAAGCACAATATGAAGTACTGCATGATTGTAGAGACGTGTTATCAGAAACGTGATGAGCACCGCAAAGACAAAAAAGCTGCCTCTTTCCCTGAAGTGATGGAGAATAAACTGCGCTCCAAGTTTTTTTTATATACATTACATCTCGAAGAGGACTGGCATCTTTTGCTCATCTATTGAAAGAAGCACTCCCTTTAGAAAACTTTTCCTCCAAATAAATAAGCCTGATTTAATTTACTGATTTGGTTTATTTGAACCATTTCTTTCAATCTTGGACCTGACTGTCCCTAATTGAGGATATAAGTGGGTAACATTTTATTTAAGCCTCTTACAATAAGCATCTAATCAATCAATTACAGGATAAACTAAAATGAGCTTGATAATTTTCATTCTGATAATTAACATTATTTAAAGGGCAATTTTGCTTGCAGAGACATTATACCCATTTTATTTATTATTCCAGTTGTAAGTGGTTTTAATTTATGTTTTATTTATTGCTTTTGGTTGCTATGTTTTATTTTGGATATTTAAAATATTTTCCAGTTAGATGTTAAGTGTGCTCTACAAAAGGTTTATTTATTTAAGACCAATAAATAATTACATTAATAATCAATAGTGATAATAAAATGATCATTGTTAATGTAATGATATTGAAAACGGTCTCAGAAACAACATTATTGGGACCATTTATCATCCAGTAAAATGTATTATCGTGACAGTCCTAGTCCTAACAGGTATTAATCATAAAACTTTAAAAAGTTATGTAGCTTTATGTGTTGATATTGCATTACCCTGTCATTTGTTGTTAGTCTTAACTTTGGCTGTCATGAGACCATAGTTAATTGTCATGACACATTTATGACAGATTATGATTTCTTGGTTAACATCTATTTGTCCTAACAAATAAATATTTGCCTTTGTTAATGCCAAGTTGTCACTTTGCATTAAATGTGTTATTAGTTACTGACTTTAAGTCATAAACATTTGTGAAAAGTCCATGATCATGACAAGTGTTAGGTCAAGTTTATGGCAGAGCCGTGTCAATATTATGCCCTGCCCTTCAAATAAAGTTGATTCTATGACTGTAAAATAAGAAATTTCATTACAAAACTAACAAAGAGTGTAATTATGATCTAAACAGACCTATCAAATCTATAGTGAATAATTATTTACATGCACATATAAAAACCCGGATGATACAAACTGAGAGGTGTGCAAATTTAAAATAATTGTGGATTTACCATTTCTAGTCAAAGTACTTTGTACAAATTTAAGAGCAACATTTAAACCCAAACCACAGGTTGTGTCGCCTTCCAGGAGCTTGGTGAGATATTTCATGTCTCCCAACCCTTCAAGTACCCAATCAGGATCCTGTCAGATTTCTTTGTGTGTTCCCGAGGTTAGCATGTAGCGGTGGGCTGGCTCTGCATTAATCCCTCGAGGGACACTCAGCCTGCCTCGACTCAAACTGGGTAATATTCCAGACATAATCAAAGGCTTTCTTTAATGCTGATCCAGGTCTAATCCCCCTGAGACACACCCCTCCTTGCTTTCTCTGTACCAGCGCTGGGCTCTTGTTAAGATTTGTGATGTTGGACAGAGAATTTATATCAATCAGTTAAGATATCAGGGGATGCTAAACCAGGCTAAGAATTGTAATATACTTCTAGTCAGCACTGAGATTAGATTTTTTTGATTATTAATCTCATCTTAATCTTCAGGGATGTAACAATTATGGTTTTGTCCTAAACATGACACATTTTTAGCAATTTACTTCATATTATAAATGACAAACCGTTTCATTTTTCCTCCCTCACTATAATGAATGTCAAAATTTGAGGATTTAAAGCACAGATTTGTGGCTTGAAAGGAAAATGTCCTGATTCTACGGGTACTACGGGAGTTAGACTGTTGTATCGTTCATTTTGACGTAACTTCACAGAGCAATTTAACTACACATGCATGTTAATGTCCCAAGAGTGGACCTCGCTAACTTTTAATTAAAGACCCTTCTCCTACATGCTAAATATAGCCTACCTTGGCTCAAAGTTTTGCAACAGACTGCAAGCATTTCCAAATCCATTACACTCTGTGACAAACTGGTTGAAAGAAGGTCTGAGCATTATTTACAGTAGGCCAGACTTACCGAAAAAATATATACATACATGTAAAATTAGGCATAATATGTCACATCAAATCCAGTCATCTCCAGGTTGGATGAGTAGAGTTTAATTTCAAATCAGATGAGGTTGAACAGATTTGTGGTAATGCATACATCATTGATTGGTTTTGGACACCATTGAACACCGAAATTAGCACATCAGGTGTTATGAATCCAGAGTGTTACCAAATACACTGGTAACAGTGTATTATAATACACTGGGGCTTCCCCCAGTGTATTATAAGCCTGGAGGGCCACCAGGCTTTACTTGTGCCCCGGTCAGGCTAAGTATTGCTTACTTATTTAAGTCTTTTTAAAATATTTGAATTTCTTAAAGCTTTACAGTTGGTGTTCAGGTGTTAATCCTCCAATCTTTCAATAACACATGATTATTAAGTGATATGTTCAAATTTCCTGTCAACTTCAAACATTTCTTTAACTCAAAAGCATGACGAGCCGCTGGCCCGTCATTCAGGGATGAATGACGGCCCTGACACCCAACCACAAGGCTTAGCAAGTCTTCTGGCAGAAACCTTGAAAGAAGTGAACCTTTGCTTTCTTTTATTGTTGGCTAAACAACTCTACTGTCAGTGCAACTACTGGTCATTTGACACTTTTGTACTTTTACAGTTTTGATCTGTTGTTCCTCTTGTTTTTCTGTCTTTACAGCCACAAATACTCATACTGATGACTCAAAAACACAACCGCCTAAAGCACATGGGTCTAGTCTTTGAAAGTGGCCAAAATAACGACATAAAATCCAATTACAGAGTTTTGGACAAAATTTTATATTTGTGATCTTTGGGAACCAGATTCAAAATTAAATATTTTTTTTTATTTGCACAGCCCTACTTTAAATGATAGCTAATTGAGCTAAAATTCTGGTAATGTGCAGCAACATGTGGGGGTGAGAGCAGGACTGTGTGAGGAGATGTATGAAAGCAAAATCCTGCTCACTTTGAGTTTTTTCCAGCAAAAAAAAAAATAGTTTAAAGGACTTTAAACCAAAGTAACCCCATGAAAGAAGCTTAGAGCGTTTCTGAAACTGTAGCTTTTTAAAACCTCACTGTTTTGATACGGATACCCAGACCCATACCAAGTTAAAAGCCTAAACGTAATCAGAGAAGTTATACAGAGGTGGCGTTCAACATTGATAAGAGACTGGAGAAAATAGCATTCCCAATTGTCTTTGCCTCCTTTGATTTTCTCCTAAACATCTTACCGACAGTAAAAGTAGAAAACTTTGAATCATTCTAACTACAGCAGTATTATATTTATGGGGCTCTGATTTATGAACAGTGTAGCTAAAAGGACTTTTTACTGGTAAAGCAAAAAGATAAAAATTTTATGCGAGTCATCCTTAATCATAACTTTGAAAACTTTTCACAGTAAAAATGTGCTGTTTAGAATAATTATTGTCTCCTTTAACAGCAGCACATGATTTTTGGTTCTCCTTATTTGTAGAACGTCCAGTTACGGTAACCAATCAAATGGTCCACCCATTACCAAAAGTATCAATTGTCATTTCTAAATTGGGACAAACAAAGATCATTTCTCAAAAACATTTCAGATTCCAGACAAGCCACAAAGTGCAACAAGGGTAGACATTATGCAACGTGATATGCTCACATATTTACAGGAGGTCAAGAAGGCCAGAGTCTGTCGGAGACCACAGAAACAGTCGCACCCACCCCGGTTCGTCGCATGATGCTCGTACGAAGCAAAACGTCCGGTTCACAAATCACATTCCTACAGCAAGCATGAGTCCTGCAATATGACTCGAACAGTTTGATGGCTTGAACAGATAGGAAAAACTGA
>CAEFZX010000398.1:0-40000 GCA_903066825.1 Alfaro cultratus | reverse complement strand
GGTCTATGATCACAGAGCATCTATTCTCAATCCTCAGGGTCCCTCAAAGGACCTGAAACAGAAGCTGCTGCCTTAAGCTGGTCCCTTGGGGGTGCAGCAGCACGATTTTCAAAAGCGCCAGCATCAAAGCAAGGCAGAAAATTCTGATTACAAACAGCTATATATATATATATATATATATATATATATATATATGTTCTATGTGAATAAGAGACAAGGAAACAAGGATATCTGGAAATGAGAAAAAGGGAAAAAAAATATGAGAGTGACTGATTAAAATTATTCAAAAGATTTGTAAGTGATTTTGTGAAAACATCAAGCGTGAGATGATGACACGCAGGATCTGGGTAGCAAGACTAGGACCAAAAACGGAGCAAGTGATTGCGGAGATTAACCAGCCGTTCCCCTTCCGGTATCGGCTGCATGCCGGCAGCTGATGATGACCCCTCAGGGAGAATAAGGAGGCAAGTGGTCCTAATCTTTCCACAAAAATCTAAACAGCTAAGAGAATGTGCAAACTAAGAGAGGCTTAACATGCTGTGGTACATGACCAAGTGTGCCAGTTGCCAGGGGGATTTTATGTGTTTGCCCATGACCAAGGCCTGACACCTGCTGGCTGCAGCACTCATCAATGTCCTGCTGCCAACAGGGAGCCAGCTTTGCCACTAAAAGGGCTGTCAGATACTGGGGAGTGGGGGGTGCAGCAGACACTCTAAAAGGCAGGGCAGCACAATGGATCTGTGGCTGCATTCAAAAATAGAAAATCTCTTAAAGAGGGGTATTTGTGGCACTAACTTAAGGGTGAAAACAATCATTAAATATTAAGTTGTACCTACAATATCATGGAGGAATTCATAATATATACTGCTGCTACTGTCAATTGAAGTCTAATATAATTTAGAGAAAATGCACTTTCCATTAATATTTGTGGACAGAAAATGAAAAGTCGCAGCCTGAATTGCTTTTTAGCACGTTAGTACTGCTCAGAAATCATGTTGCGGGACGTAGACAGTTTAAACTGTAGCTCCATTAGCAAGCAGCAAACCTTTAGCCGATATCCCCGAACCGCTTCAGAGCTACAGCCATTGCTGCAACGCATTTAAGCATGAGCCCTAACCAGTTATAAGTCCTCTATGTTTTAATTTGAACTGACATTTTAATTGGAGGCAACCAAAGCCGAGCCGCAGAGCTAACCGACCAAGCTAGCTCGCCTAGCATGCCACAGACAAAAGCCTGAATGAAGTTCCAGCGGAGGGAAACAGCATCCAGGTGCCGCCGCTACACGTCCGAGCACCGCGGTTCAAACTAGAAAAAAATAACCCTACTGACAAACTAATACCCATTAAGTAAACGGCAGCTCACCCCTCCTGGTCCAGCTTTACTTTCTTGTGTGATCTGTTTGAATGGGGTGTTGTTGTATTAGCAGGGCGTCCTTTTCCGGGGTCACATCCCTCCAGTCGGCAGAGCTACGGCGGACTGAATCAACCAGCAGAGACCGCGGCTGGAGCTACAGTACCGCTGCAGGCCGCAGGGGGCGCTAACGATCAAGCTGAGGATGTTCTTAATTGCGCCTAAGGTTGAATTAAAATTTCCCGATTATTACAGTCATTTGTTTATGGTTTTTATTCTTTCATTGCTTTAATTTAAACAGAGGTGGGCAGTAACTAGCTACATTTACTCAAGTGGAAAAGAAAAAGAACACTTTTAGGAGTTTTTCTTCACTGTACTTTTTACTTTTTAACATAAAGTATCACTACTTGCATAACATTTCTGGATACTCCACCCACTGTGAGTGACTTCACTAAAATGAAAAACAAACATGTTTCACCAGACGCGCACCAAATAGGCTGTGAAAAATATGAGACGTCACAAAAACTTAATTTAATTAATGTTTTGTTTTTTTGTTGTTTTTTTGTCTGCTGAGCCTGATGTACCAGAAGAGTAAGCTCTAAATTTTAACCTGTTCTACTATACATTGCCTAGTGTAAGTGATAGCTGAATAGGTTTTAGATTGGAAAAATATATTTAGAATACGTAATTCGTTATTTTATAATTATGTAGTTTATTTGTATTATTATTTTTGTTTTAGTTTTTAAAATAATAGAATTTGCACAAAACTATGTTTTTTGTCTAAACCATGACATAATTTAAAAATACAAAAAAAAAACAAAGTTAGTGCTAACTTGTTTACCAAATATTTTTTTACTCTTACTGGAGTAATATTTTTTTACTCTTCTTGGATTATTTCAGTAAAAATGTGTTAAAGCATTGCTGCTCTTACTTGAGTACAATTTTTTGGGTTAATTCAAAAGATGCTTCAACAATATAGTGTACAACTAGCTTATTTAAGCTTTCTTTTAACATTGACCTTGCACCAAACAGATATGCTTTTCTCACATGAAAAATACCAGACATACTTAGCAAAGGAGAAAAAAAAAGCTTAAAAAAATAGAGAGCTTTCAAAATGATCAGCTTAATGAACAGGTTGTGTTGTGGCACGTTTAAGAAGCCTGCAACACATACAGCACAGAGAAAACCAAGTGAGAATGCATAATAAAAAGTTCTGTTAATCTATTTATTGCAGTCTAAATAGAGAAGGCAACTAACCCTGCTGAGGAAGGAAAGAAAATAAGGTGCAGATGTTCATAAACCATCACAAGAGCACAGAGCACTGCACAATAAACGCACACACAACTAACCTGCTCTGCTCTGATCACTCACTCACCCAACCCAGATGATTTGCACTTGACTCATGCTGCGTTACAACAAGCAACTCGAAGCTGTTAAATAAAAGCTAAAAATGGGAGAAGTTACACTGCTTAGTCAAATTATGGACTAAAAATGAAAGCAGAAAAGCTTCATTAAAATAATATGTTGGGCAACGGTTGTGCTAGACTTTTTCCATTATTGTTTATCAAACAATTCTAATATAATCTACATCTACCTGTACATTTTTAAAATGATATTGACAAATTCAATTGCATTTAATTTTCATCCAATTAAAAAAATATTCAACAAGCTAAACAGAGAATTCACATCTCATCAGACATCAAGCAGAGGAATATAATGAATATATTTAACTTTTTATCTGCAGTGGCAAGTTTTGAAATCAGGGAACATTTTTCAAAGTGAAGTGACCAGAAGTTGTCAAGACTCTCTGAACTAGGAGTTTAAAAAGCTGTCAAAGACAGAGGGAGAAGTAGTGGTCCGATACGGATAACTGTACCAGTATCGGGACACCACTTTCTAGTGACACATTTTCTAATGAAATTTAATTTTGTTGCCTTTTTGAGCAATTCCTCTGATATTTTAGATTAGGTAATGTAAATGAGAGAGTTGTCCGACGTACAGAATTCATGTTGTAAAATCTAGAAAGTTGGGTCCTTTTACATTTTATTGCAAGTTCAAAATCATCTCTTTGAAATGTGAGCTCTCAACAGATTTGACCAGGAGGACATTGCTTCAAAATACAAAATATTTCTAAAAAAAAAGAAAAAAAAAAGAAAAAAGAAAAAACAGAGACCAAGGACTTTAAAATAAATATTGACTCAGCGAAGAAACATCCAGGCTACAAATGAATTCCTCCTGAAAGCCTGAGTGGTTGTAGACTTTTTTAAAATTCATAATTAAATTTCACTCATAAACAGCAAATGTGGCAAATGTATAAAAAAGGAGAGCAAAAAAAAATGACATCGAACTTATGTTTTGACGATAATTTATTTGCTTTAGCTGCACAACTGAAAATCTGGCATGGACCTTAAAGGAGCTTCTAACAGTTTAAAAATGGCAACCAGCATAAAAGGCAACAGCATCATACTTAATCAGCAAAAGGAGCGACTAATTTCCCCCAGTGTTGCTTAAAGAAGCAGTATTTAGTGAGGCCCCTTTTAAAGGACAGAAATGATAAGTATCGTCAACTCAGTGCTGTTAGATCTACAGCTACACTTGCTCTTCTTCTTGTCATGATTGCACAGAGACTCATATAATAAGAAGAGACTGTTTTACAATATATATTTTTAAAAAGGCAAGCAGTCCTTTCAGGACATACAGTGGGGTATGCAGCATGTAAAGTAATAATAATAATAATAAAAACCCGTCTGGAAATAAAATCAAACAGTACACAGCCCCACTTAAGCTGACAAAAAGCACTTTGTGCTGCAGTTAAATTATGACAGTGATTGACCTTAAAAGCATGAAATATTTTCATGTTACCTGGCACATTTGACAAGAATGTCAATGGAAGTGCAAAACTTAAATATCACAACACACACAAACTCACAAACACGGTGAACACTCTCAGAGACTCCGCATTGTCCACACTGACCTCTGACATTAACAGTGTGACCAAAATCACAGTATGAGAAGCACATCCATAAGTAAATGGCTTTTTTCTTTTTGTTACGACCGATTGTCTCAAGAAGCAACTCTCAGCATTTTTCTCTTTCTTCACAAGATATCTTTGCTTTAGAGCATCTCGAGTTTCCTTCCTACCGGCTGCCAGTGGCATGCGTCTTTAAAAGCTGAGTTAAGGCATTTCAAATAAAATCCATCAGTTTTACACGAAGCACACTTTCAGGGTGGTTCATTACCATCAACACTAGAGCCAGTTGCTTTGTTTTGCAGAAGAAAAAAAATGAGGTAAACAAATGAGTCTGACTGTGTTTCTCTCTACAAGCAACTCTTATGCTTAATTCTCGACAGATTGTGAAATTTAGAGTTGTACGTAGGCAGATGCAAGGTTAGCCTGTTTCCCGTATTTGTGCAAAGCAGCATGTTGTTTTCTCCTGTGTTGCACTCAAACTTAAACTAATCTTTTCTTTTTTTTATGTAAAGAAAAAAAAAATTAACAATGGCATTAAAAGCTTTAATGCAAAAATGACTTTATAGCTAGATTCTGGACAAAGCCTGGTCCTCTGGTGTGTTCATGAAAACAGAAATGAGAAACTTTGTGCCTCACATTAAATGTGCACAAGGCTTAATGTATAACTGGCATTCCGTAAAGCTTCAAGGCCAATGACACGACGACGGTAAATTAATTTAAAATAAACATCATGAATTTACAAGTTCTCTACACCAATCTAATTAAATAAAGCACAGTATAAAAATACACAACACTGTCAGAGAGAGGCAGTTCAAGACAATATGTGATCTGTTGCCATCCGGTGCGTTGCCGCCTCCCCCAGTGAGCGACATCTAAAGTCATCCCACAGGCTGTCTGCAGCTCGCTCTCTGCTGAGTAATGCAGTTGCTGAGATGAACTTCCTGTTTCGACGATGCGCTTTGCAGGAGCAGATGGTTTTCAAGTACCAATTTCCACTAAATCCAATATACATTTATGGTTTTGGTTGGGTAAGACGGTTCATTTTGTAGATGGAAGAAAGATAACGGGAGCAAATGTCCTTGACTTTGAAAAGGCCTGTGTTGAAATGACTGCTGGATGCCTCTGTTTAGTTGTTTCTCAGCCGCTGGCATGTAAACATTTGCTGCTGTCTGTGTTTGAATGCCATGTGTCAAATAAATTTAGATCTCTCATTTGTTTTTCTGTCTATAAGTTAAAAGTTATCATTTTTGGCAGGTTTCACCGGCGCTGTGCTCTTTCACGGCCTGTTGTCTTTGGCCAAGGAGTGCATCATCCAGTTGACTTTCGTCTTCCAGCTCTCCCGCAAAGCTTCGTTGAACTTCACTTTGAAATTCTTCAGTGCTTCGTCCTCCGATTTGCCCAGAGCTAAAGAATCCTGTTGAAAACGAGACGCAAATGGAAACATGATTCTCATCGTCACTAAACCACTGTAACTAAAAGGCATACAAGTCTGATTTTATATATTTTTTTCAGAATACCACTATTTAAAAAAAAAAGAAAAATCCCCCTCTTTTAAAAGACGTTAAAATTTTACATCTCAGTTTGTTTTTGTGGTGGAAGTGGCAGCATTCAAAGTGCTCAGACAGGAGAGGCAGAAGACTTGCAGGAAAGTTCCTGACATTAGGAGTCGAATCCTAGAGAGCTGCCTTCAGGACAAATAGCCTGTGTGTCTGGAGCGCAGGCCCTCATGAAGCTCTTTTGATAACATGCCAGACAGCACAGCTCCCACCTCTCCAGACGTGAGAGGCTGTCAGTCAGCTATGTGTGCAAAGAAGGAAAACTCCACGAAGTTATGGCGTTGCGATCGCAACTATTGAAGTAAATTCTCTCATCAGTCGCAATTCATTGCAAACTTGCGATTGTTACCAGCCGTCACAAATCTTCAGGCAAATCTGACCAATCACTTTAATGTTTTCTGTACTTCCTTCTTTTCTGATCAATCACTGCAACTAGGTTGAATTTTGACCAATCTCCTTTGACCTCTTCTAATTTATTTTCCTGTTTCACAGCGTCTCGATTGTCAAACCTCCAAGATGAAACCATGTGATGCTAGATGGTAACATTTACCTTTTTTTTAAAATTTGTTTACAATGTGTAAACATTTTTACGTTAACTAGAACAACCAATAAAGAATTTCTCTTTTGCACCTCAAGACAGGACTTTATTTGTTCCAAGGGTGTTATTTCAAGAAGGTCCTTTAACAAGGTCATTATTATCTTGTTAAAGATTCAGAAAATGCTACACATGGTGTTTTTGGAATGCTATGTGCAGCAATTTAAACTTTTTGGTAAAACAATGTTATGGAAAAAATGAAGCTTAAAAAATTTGCAACTTTGACCACAACTTCTTGAAAAAGGTGCCATAAAATCAGTAAGTGTCAGCTGCGACAATCACAAAAAAATACATTGCAACATCCTGAAGGGAATTCTTAGTCCTATAGCAGTAAAATAATCTCACATCGAAAATGATAGAAAATCCAACAAATAAATAATCTATTTAACATAATTATGGAATGTACAGTTATTCATATTCATTACAGTCCTTTTAGAATAAAAGTCATAGGAAGCTTTTTTCATAAAATCACACTTTTTTGCAGCAAACACTCCAGATACGATGTAGTGCTTTTGATGAAGGTTATCACAATCCTAATCATATACAGACTCATGTAAAATGATCTGAGTTTAGTACCTTTAAATATTGGATATCTTTGGAGGAGGAAAGCTCGGGCAGCCCAGCTGCCTTCATCATGGCGAAGAGGTTGACGAACAGAGTCCCGTTTCGACACAGGATCTTGTAGGCCCGCTCACAGTATTCCCTGAACCTGACAAAGCAGACAATCGCTGTAAGTATTTAAACACAACCCCAAAGCCACTTGGTAAATGCGTTACGCATTATAGTACCTTTCAAACTTCTCACTGTTGTTCGTCCTGCCTTGCTGGATCACATGGACAAAGTCGTACGTCAGGATAAAAGGCACACGCTCCCTGTTGATCCCGAGTTTCCGCTTGAAGTTTCCCAGGAAGTGTCCGAAATCAATGTGAAACAGCTAAATATAAAAGATTATTGTCTCTGTTAGAAAGATTCGCAATGGATAGAATTTGTTGAATATTTTACTTTGCAGGTCCACCTTGTTTTACTGGACTTTTCACTGCATGTATAAAGTTTAAGGCCTGCACTTACTCCAAGAGAACAGACATTAATGCAAGAATAAAAATGGCATTCTGTCCTCTGTTCTTGCAGGACAAGTTTGGATGTTTTCGACAGCATCTGAACAACTGCTGCGTTATTACTCCGAAATTTGAAGTGGGTGTGACTACTAGTCTGAAATATGCTGCAATGCTTCAGATGCTCTATGAAGACTTCCAGGAATTTTACCCTTATGTTTCTTGTGAAGTCTGAAACCAACTTTGCTCCTCTTTCTGAAATTCTCTGCTCTTGGAGAACATGTGCAGGCCTTTTATCAGGCCCAGAATATTCAGACGAAATAACTCAACAGAAAAATAATATTGATTCATGTGAGTGAGTTAAATCTGACCTGTCCAGTTTCCCTGATCATGATGTTGTCATTGTGGCGATCTCCAATCCCCAGCACGTAAGTAGCTACACAGTAGCCAGCACAGGAGAGAGTGAACTCCTCTATTGCTTGATCGAGTTTGTCCCTGGAGAAACATGAAGTCAGAGAAGGAAAGAAAGACAGCATAAACGGGTTTTATTCGTGCAGCACATTCCTACTTTTCCAGTTTTTCCTGCTGTTGCACACAGTGCGTAAAGTATTCACAGAGGAGATCCCATGGGAGCTTAATGATCGACCGTCACATCCTTTCAGCTTAGATGAGCATGGACTCCACTGTGTCAAGCTCTTGCTAATTTCCCCGGCTCTTCTTCGGTCTCTGCAGCGTTTAAGATAATTACCTTTCTGTTCTGTCGTGTGGTCAGCTGCGCCTGTGCTGCCGAGTGACGTACGAAGCCTTTTTTCATTTCGTCCAACAGTCCCGTTTCTTCAACGAGCTTTTAGAGAATACGAGACCTTCAGACGGTTTGGCACCAAATAAAAATCTACTCTCGTTTATTGTTCAAGGAGCTGCCGGTGCACTTCGTCCCGTCTTGCTGCAGCGTTGAAAAACAGCCCGGAAAAAGCAGCAGGATGAATGGGAATCCATCAACCGTACGAATTGCAGCTTTTGGCTCAAACTTCATTGACGCAAAGGTTATAAATTAAATATTCCAGTCACACAAAGAACTTTGAGAAGCAGGAAACAGAATGGCCTCTTTAAATACTGGATATAAATGGCAGCTGGTTGGTAGAAGTAAAGATGGATATTTCACAGAGGGCTATAAGAATTAAAATTTTCTTGGTGCAGAGACACATCTAAATGTCTAAAAGACTAGAACAGGACACCACCATGCTATAGAGTAGAAGAGAAACCCAGAAAAGCAGAATGACTATATGACTAACATTTTTATGTTGAGGAGCAAATATATTATGGATTATATTAGGTTTGTTCACAATCTCCTTAGGTCCAGAAAAAGATGGAGGCTGTGGGAAAAACCCTTTAAACTAAATTTTAATGATGATCAGGGTAAAACTCCCATTGAGGACACTTGGAAACCAAATAGATCCCTGCAAAAAAAAAAAAAAAAAAAAAAAGGTAATAAATGCAATTTATTGGCATTGATAATTCCTGTTTTCCAACTCTTACATTAGACATGTAAAAAAAAACACTTGTAACTTGGGGGATAAAAGCAGTGGGATGCACAATAAGTAGAGACTTAAAGAAAGAAAGAAATAAACCTGAACGTCTGGCAGACGGCACATACACACCTAAAAATGTCTGAATCAACCTCGCTTGGAGTGATTAACTTCGTTGAACTCAGAGTCCAAAATAAGTGATGTACCTGAGCGTTCCACCACGACAGACCGGGCCTGAAAAATTGAAGCCAAGCCCGGATCGACCCGAAATGGTCAACTTTAATTATTCGCCTGAGCTCCACAAAATGTATTATTTTAATTAAGATTTTACCGCTTTCGTTTTTAGACCATCTTAAGTAAGCAGTGTAACCTCTCCTGTTTTTAGCTTTTGTTTAACGTCTTCCAGCTTCGTCTTGTTGCTTGTTGTAACCACAGCGTGAGTCAAGGGCAAGTATAGTAGGATTCTTAAATGCGCCGCAGAAGCCCTGGCCATCAAACAAATCAAGTTTTTCCGACCTGAACTTTGGGTCAGGCTATCTCTGTCTCCTTAACTCAACTTTAGGAACATCTTAAATAATAACTGGAGGCTTTTTGCCTTGAACACCAGGTTTTACGATGCGGCAGAATGACGTAAGTGGAAGGTTTCAAGCTGACACTGATGGAATCAGAGTCATCTGGGTAGTTTCTGTTTTCACTGCGACTTAAAAAGAGCCAACGCAATATAGACTTTTACATCAAAACAGCTCCGCCAAGCAACTAATCATGAGCGAAAGAACACTTTCTTTTTTTTTTTTAAATCTATCATTCACGTTCTCTGGAAAAAATGTGGCGAAAATGAGACGTTTTGTCAGGGTCGTCTAAAATTTTGAGCACAGCTGTAACTGGAGGAATCCCCCTCTCTGTCCGATAGTGGGACGGCAGCACACCAGCCCTGCCGCCACCACCAGCACGGCAGCGATGGCTCAGGAAGGTACGTCTGCTGGAAGCGGGTGTGCAATCCGTATTCGGACTGCCGGCATGCGGCTGCTCGAAGGTCCCTCCACCCCCGTACCCCTCGCCTCCGCCTGCTGCCTGCACGCTGCTGCACCGTGGTCATCACAGCACAGAGGCGTCTCAAACACGAGCTCATAAATGGAAAAGCGCAGATTGAAGTTTGGCTCTTGACCTTTCGGGTCTACTGCTGCTGCTGCTCTTGACGCTCTAATGAGCGCGCCTCCTTTCCTGGACAGGATGTTTTCATTTCCTGCGCAGAATGCGGCAGTGGTTTACCTGAAGCCCCCCTCTCCTCTTCCCCTCCCTCTCCTTCCCACCCTCAGCATGACCCTTTGACCTCATTCCAGCTGCCGCCTATCAAAGCTGCAGCTCTGCACTAACACAACGGATTCTGCTGCTCTCTTTCACCCTAAAGCCTTTTATATTTTAAACATAAATAAAAATATGAGCGGTTTTGACTCGTTTGAGAACCAACGCCTGCCTGCTTGCTGCCACCTTCCCGCAGCATGGCTCTGGCAGCCAAGCATGTTTCCCAACTTGAAGACTTTCAGTTTGGCATCCTGCATGGAAAACTGGATGAACAGAATGCAAAGTGTTTCTCCTGTCGGCTGTTTTTCTTTCGTCGTCTCTGCTCTTCTGCCTGCTTTCTTGTTTGCGTTTGATGGACTAAGCTAAAGCGGAGCCTCGCGGCGTCTGTGTGCTTCGAGCAAAGCGCTTCTGTCGTCATCAGAAGAAAGAAAACTAGTAAATTACATAGTGGGAGTAAAGCAGCACAAAACAATGCATAAGAGTGCAGTAGAAGAGAAATAACACATGGTTTTAAGATTATTTTTATTTTTAAATGAAAAAAATCTGAAAAGTGTGGCGTGCTTTTTGTGTTCAGCTCCCTTTGTGGAACCACGATACAATCACAGAGACACAGAAATTCTTACCCATTACCTTTGCAAAAGAGTTCAATAAAATAAAAGTTAATTTCACCATAAATTCTCAATTCAATTTCTGTTTGGACTTTGACTGGGCCATTCTAACACATGAGTATGCCTTCTCTGGTCTCCCTTCCTCTATTTTTAAGGTTGATCATATTGTTTCCAGTCTTTTGCAGCTTCTAACAGGTTTTCTACCAGGATTCTTATCAAAATTCCCAAACCTAGCAAATAAAAGCACCACCGTAGCATGATACTGCCACCACCAAGCTTAACCACGGTGGCAGTGGGCTCAGGTTGAGGTGCAGTGTTACATTTCCACCATGTTTTGGTTTTCAGAGGTAGTACAGCTGTTTGCTGTTTGTCTTGTGGTAAACTGGAACAACATTTTTAGTTAGTTCTTTTGTTTCTTTTTTAACAATTTCTTTCAACACTTCTCTTAAAAGATTTGTGGAGAGAATGTAACAGATTCCCCAACCGGAGCTCCGAATCTCTGCCTCCATCCGGAGTTACCTGGGGCCTCTGTTCCTGCCTGGCCTGTCACTTCAGGTCGACAGCTGAAGGATTTTTTTTTTTATTTTTATTTTTTGCAGATGATGATTTGTACAGTGTTCAGTGAGAAACCCATAACCTGCTGGGGTATTAATAACCAGACCTGACACGAAATCACCCACAGGTGCCAATAAGCCGAATATATGCACTCCACATTTTTCTAATAATAGGAGGCTTCCCCCATTAGCTCTGATGAATCATATATATATATATATATACATATATATATATATATATATGAAATCGAGGTCAGATTCGTGTTGAAACTAAAGGCGTTACGGAGGTTTCGTCCCTCCGCAGCGTTTTGGTGTGAAGACTTTGTAGTGGATGCTACTGCATGCTGCGCTGCATGAGCCGACCTCTCGAGTGAAAATGGTCTCAGGAAGCTTTTTGACTTGAAGTGAAAGCCTGACTCTTCATCCCTGCAGAGTTCTGATCTTAAGATGCAGATATTAGACGTGTCACTGTTTTGTTTTTGTTTTTTTTTCTTTTATCTTCTCTGCTCTCCTTACTTGTTTTCAAACGAAAGGTAAGGGTGGCTCACCGGACGGGACAAACACAAATATGGTTTTATGTTTCAGATCAATTTAATGGCCGTGCGTTTTTGCATGTTTAATTTGCATGTCGGTACCATTGGACATTTACATAAAGAAACGCGAGCACACCTGGTTGAGTTTGAAACAGTTTTTTTGTTTATTTGTTGCTTCTTTCATGGACATGGCAAATTGAACCAGAAATGAGTTTATTTAGGGGTTTTCTTTCCAATTGTACATGTTCCTTTGAGTTTATGATGGATTGAAAGATGATGCTTAGAGGTAGAATAAATGTGGTATGAAAAAAAAGGCTTAGCAAATACACCTTTAATGATCACTGCTGCATTTTCGGGGTTTCTGCCGAGCCAAAAAAAGAAAAAAAAAAAGTCTTTCAAAGGTTTACAAAATGTTGCGATGGTTCAAAATATTTTAATCTGTTGTAAATCATGGGCACTAATTATTGGAAACAGTTGGAATTTATAAAATCTTTAATTAGAAAATGTTGTTGCTGTAACACAATTTCATTACATACATTTTGAGATGCGGAATCGACAAATGGAAATTTACAAAATGAGTTAAAAACCTTATAAAATCATGTCACAGCTTTACTGATTAACTTTTCATTTTCACCTAAGAGTTAAAAAGAAGAAGAAAATGGCAGATTAATTAAAAAATGGGCTGAAAGTACATTTAGTGAGGCTGTTGCTGCCTCCTGTAAGAAAACATAAAAATGTGTATTTAAAGATTCTAAAAGTGATTTAATTTCTAAATTGAGGCACAGGAACCTTTTCGTTCTCGTTTTTTGTTTCGTTGTCGTCTACCTGTCGTGATCCTCCTTCGGCGCAGTTGTTGTGCCGTTTGCTGTAATTCTCCTTCCCGCGGCGTTCTTGCTGACGTAAAGGTGAACGTGACGTGAACTTTCCGTGTGTTCGTCTTGTCTCGCTGTCTCACACTGTCCTCGTCTCCTTGTCCTACTTTCTTTCAGCGTGCAAAACTTTACTCAACAAGAAGTCGGACGGCGTGAAGGTACGTTTTCTGACCCCGTCGGGGCGTCCAGCGATTTACTCCTCTGACTTAAATCTGTATTCATCAGAAATGCGTTTTTATATTGTGTATTTTTAGGGCTTGGTTCTCTATGTAGAGTTAGTTGCTCAGTTTTTTTTTTGTTGTTGTTGTTGTGTTTAGGTTTAGAACTGAACCAGAATTTACAAAATCTCTCATGTTGACTGAGAGTGAGAGTCAGTGCATGCGGTGAAGCGCCATGATCACCAGGGCTGGAATAAAACTCCCGTTACACACGGCGACTTAAACATTAGATACCCACCTCTCCCCTTCTGGACCCTGCCTACATCTACAGCTGTCTGCTCTCTAATATTAGCTCCCTGTACTTATTTATTTTTTTTAGCTGATTCTCTACTTTTTTTTTTTCCTCTACAGCTTCAGTATTTCTTTGTCTCACGTTTTCACCTCTGTAAGCTTGTGCAGCTGTTTTGTTTTTCCTCTCTTCCTGGGATCAACCTGGCAGCTTCACTTTTTTTTTAACTGCTTCCGATGCGTTCCCTGTTTCCCGATAACTTCCTTTTTTTTTTTTTTTCCTCCTCCTTTCCATTGCCGTCTGTCAGAAAAGGAAGTCCAGCTCAAGTGTTTGTTTGATGGTGAGGTCGCCTCTGTTGTTTTTTGTTGGGCCTTTTTTCCTTCTTTCTTTCTCTTCTTTTCGAGTTTACCTCTGTCTGGTTATCCTGCTTGCTTTTTTTGATTTATTTCCTTTTGGGGAAAGATGTTTCCGGTGTCTTTTTTTTCCCTTTTTCTTGTTCTTCTCTTTTCCTGTTGGATTTCCTACATCCAGCATCTGTACGTCTCCCCCTCCCTCCCTCTCTTCCACCATATTGGTCCCATGATGCCGTTTTAGCTGCAGGCAAACGGCACATGCCCAGATTGCTCCTGTGATTCTCCTGCTAACCCCTAAAGCTTAAATCCAAAAGCATCACAGATGTGAAACTTTTTCCCTGCTGCAAACGTTCTACACCTTTACAACCATGTCCCCGTTTGTCCCAGTATTTACATTTTGATTGTATCATCATTGCGTTTTATGTCTCAATTTTTTTTTTGTCCTGTTCAAACAGCTGTCTTGGTCACTACAAATAGTTGGAAAATATTCTACTTTTTTAGATGTAATTGAGCTTTTTAGGGCTTGTTCAGTGCATCTCTACAGTAAATCATAACTTTCAGTGCATTTGACAGACTGAAACACTCTAAATACAATAATTCAAAACTTGACAAGCAGAGTGTGTAGTGTGGCTGCAAAATGATCCAAAAGGGCCACAAATGGCCCGTGTGCCACACTTTGGACATCCCTGGTTTAAAATAATCTGAGTCTTAGGAGGAAGTGTTGGAAAAAAAAAAAGCATGGATGATCCCTTTGTGAATGTTAGGAGAACTGCCTATTAAAATTTGTTCTTTTGGCCTAGTAATAATTAAAGCTGCTTTTCCTTTTCATAAATGAAAGCCATTAGATCATGTGCATTTCATTTTCTTTTTTGCATTTTGGTAAAAAAATCAGTGAAACCACGATAGTTTTCAATCAAGGTCATACTGTCGTAGCGCGTCTCTCTGCCACTAAAGGGCCTTCATCAAGGCCTTTCACTGCATGCACAGACCTGCACTGGTTTATTATTAGCACCTTTATTTCAGATTCGTAGATTTGTTTTATTTTATTTTTTTACCTGTGAGATGAACTCAACTTGTTTGAGCCTTTTTCTTTTTTTTTTTCTGTCGTCCATCTAGCCGACGCCAAACTCTTTTAAAATATTTGTGCTGACTTACTATTCTACACTTTTTGCTCTACCTTTTATTAGTGCTATTCATTGTTTATAAATGACTGTTCAGCATAAGCTGTTGATAATCAAAATAAGTTAGAGGTAGATTCATAGCAGTCAGCAGCAGAGAAATGTCTGGAGCATCTCTTAACGCCCCTCCTGTAACACATTAGCGTATTGAGTGTGTAACTTAGCCGGGTTGTAGCTCTGTTCCTGTTTTCCTCCTGTGGCTCCTGTTTGAGGCCGAACGCCTTTAGCGGGAGTCATTCTGTGTTGTGTTTCTCTGACCCAGTCGCAGGGAAACAGTAAAAACAGTGTAGTGAGCAGCAGCAGCACCAAAGACAGCAGCATGTCATCCTCCGCGCCAATGGTACCACATCTGTTTACGTTCACTTCCGTTGCTTTTTGTGATCTCATTTCATATTTTCCTTCTTTTTAGTTGCTCTGTGTCGCCTCCTGTGTTGAGTGAAACCTCCTCTGTCCGTGTCCTCTCTGCCTCTCTTCCCTCTTCCTTTAAAAAAAAACAAAAAAAACCCAGCTTTAACACTTGAACAGCTGCTCTGTGACTCCGAGTTTCTCTCCTTCTCATGTTTTACCCAAACCTCTTGCAGACACAATCACGCCCATATACACGCATACAGACAAATTACTTTCATTTTAAGGTTACAACAGGTACTTTAGTTAAGTTCTCTCCGGCTCACCTGGGTGACTGTATCGTATTCCCAAACCTGTAACCTGAGTGTTGTTACCAGTTTTGACAAAATGTTTATATTTTGTTTTTTTTGGCACGAAAACAAATTCTTAAGGAGGATTTCTGGGTACAACAGGAGCTTGATAAGTCGAGTGATGGATTAACTGCAGGAGGATGCAGCCCCTGTGTTTATAGATGAGATTTTAACACCACAATGAAATAGTGGCTCTTGAACAAGAGAAATGGAGATTTGGCCATTTTGAGAAATTTGTAATTTGATAAAACTGAAATTAGTTTTTGGTTTTTTTTTGTTTTGTCTACAACTAAAGAAAGTTGAGTCAGTTGCTTAAAGCACAATAGGTCTCTCTTATTCATTCTGTGTGAATGTTCAAATAATAGCAGACATTTAGTAGTAACACTAGAGGGTTACTTCTTCTTGCAACATTGCTCATTCTACAGTTGTCCTTTCCCCATTTTTTTGTCCAAGCCTACGTTTCTTTAATCCCACGTTAGTGAAGGGGCTGCATGTTCCCAGATGAGTCCGGTGCTAAATTAAACCACACATGAATACTGTGTGTTGTTGTGTCTTTGTGCCGAACGTTTCTGTGGCAGAGTCCAGACTGAGGAAGAGTCGTCGTCACACAAACAATGTGGGCATCAAACGGACGTGCAGATTTCTGATGCATTCTCACAGATCACGCAGGCTCACTTTGCAGACCAATAACTTTAGGAGGGCTGGTGCACGATGCAGAATTTTTATTATTTCACACTTCGCTGCCAGGAGGAAAAAGCAGACATTTAATTTAAGATGAATGATGAACGAGGAGCTCAGTAAAGTGGTGCTTCTTGTGAATGAGCTTGAAGCTCTGCTGAGTGGAGATCTGGCCTTTCTCTGAAGGATAACCCTTCAAAATAAAACGACTTGTAAAGGAAGGGAGATCTATCCGCATGTAGTTGGTGCTTCATCTGCTTCTTTTGATCGTGAGCTTTCCAGTCGAAATTTTACCTTTGATATCGACAGAACCGCACACAGTTCTAGCATCTATCAGGTTATGAGTATGCTTTATGAAATCTGCACTGAATGCATGTCTTAGAGAATCCTCCTCCTCAGTCATGACCTTTTTGGTGAATGAATGTAGTTTTTGTTAATTTCTGTGCGTTTTGGAGACTATTGGCCACAGAATCAATGCAGGGGAAACAAACTGTGCCTCGACAATCTACTGTAAATGGTCTCTGTGCTGTAGCTCTTGTGCCCTGCTGTGTTTGTACTTGGGATTGTTTTGTATGTCTGTGTTTTCGTGTAATATGCTGGTATTCCTTGGCATCATCCATCCCCTCCCTGCATGGTAAAGTGTCTCCTGCCTCCCCCCAGGAAGCGCAGGCAACTGTTGTACACAACCCAGCAGACGGCACCAAGGTAAGCCGCTCCTTCTCCAACCTAAAGCCACCAGGCCATACCACTAATCAGAGTATGCATTGACAAAGAAAACATCTCAAACACCAAAACATGTAGATTTAATCATGGTTTTGTAAAGCTAAATATATATATATATATATATATTTTTTTTATTTTTTTTTTGCGGCACTAGTGGCTTGTATTTTTTGCAACAGTAGGCAGACAGGAGAGGGGGGAAGACATCAAGCAAAGGTTGTCGGGACCGGGAATCAAACCCGCGACGTCCACGTCGAGGACTAAGGCCTCCAAACGTGGGGCGTGCTAAACCCCCTGCGCCACTACAGCACAACCCAAAGCAAAATACATTTCTGCCTCTTTTAGATTAACTTAAATTGTTTTATTAAGTTAATAATACATTGTTAAAGATCTTTTTTTTTTCTTTTACAATCCAGACTGCTTTGTTAAAGTTGTAGTTTTCCTTTAGAAGGAAGCTGCATAGGGTAGTTATTAATAGTTCATATCATACATGTATTAGATGGAGCTTAAATTGGAGAGCAGGGCCGATCAAGAGTAAATTTCTAAGCTTTTCCCAGAGTCTAATATTTGCATACCTCATCAGTCATACTAGACAGTTGGTTACATGTAGGCCCTGATTGTTTTGCCCCTCGCTGTTATACTTTTTCTAGTTTTTAGGAGTTTGGTATCTGACTTTTTCAGATATGAGAACGAGAAACTATTGAGGTTAACTTAGAAACAATTTTTAAGGTGCCCCTTCTCCTTGACTTTTACTGTTTGTGTCACTCTACAATTTGAATTTCTAACTCATTTGAACTGCTTTTACTTGTCTGTCTGTAAATGATCTACTCAAAGAGAATTCAAGATTGGACTTGGATCATGGAAACTGTCCTGTTTCCATGCTTCCATTGTGCTTGGGAATGTCGAACTATTAGCTTCACTGCGCTACTTACATTTTTAAGTGAATTTTGGGTCTTAGATTATATCAACTCTTCATAAATGCTCCCCACAAGTTGGTATCTGACTATTTTAGACCTTGGAAATGGTCTCTTCAATTAGCCCTGCTCTTAGTAGCTGTTAGCTTGACTTTGACTGTTAGCTTTATTCCACCAGTTGAATTTCTAATTTATTTTTCACACTGAGATTACAGTAAATGTCCATAAATATTCCACACAAGAAGAATTCAAAATTTGTCTTTAATAGATGTTATAAATTCCTGTTTTATTGAGCCCTCTGCTTCGTAACTGCTAGCTTAGCTTTACCTAAACCTTGTTAGTGCGACTTAACCTTTCAAATTTCAGACTTACTCTTCACCCCAAGATTATTCTGAAAATCCAGCTATTCATAAATCTTCCATGCAACAGAATAGGAGTTTTTAATTTTCCCACTAACCAGAAACATAGTTAGGTGAATATGAGAATCCAAATAAGTGCTTTGAGATTCATCAACCAAGTAAAATAAAAAAAAAAAAAAGAAACCTTGTAAACGCTACTTTACAAAATTTTAAAGAAAATACAATTGTCAGATTTATATAACATAAAACATTCTGTAAAAATAATCAGACTTTGTTAAAACAGAAACCGTCT
Source organism: Alfaro cultratus (assembly GCA_903066825.1). Classification (NCBI taxonomy): domain Eukaryota; kingdom Metazoa; phylum Chordata; class Actinopteri; order Cyprinodontiformes; family Poeciliidae; genus Alfaro; species Alfaro cultratus. Next base: position 21,445 of record CAEFZX010000398.1, on the reverse strand, counting down.
TCTTCTCAGATTAGTTCACAAGCTTGCAAAGTGTCACTCTAACATGATATTCTTGTTACTGACTCTATTCTCACGTTGTCACCCGACATGCTTCTTCTTGAAGAGCGGTGACACGGCCAGCGTGCGGCCAGACATTAATTGCAATTTAAATTAATGATTAAAAGTGAATCTTGTCACACCGCTGCCTTGGTGTGCGCGGGCGGCTCTGTGCATGTCCCCTCGGCTGGTTTGTGCTCCTGGGAGGGAGACGTCCACCCCTCCATCTGTCCGTCAGGTTGACTGTGTCCAGAGCTGTCAGTCATAAAACTCAACATCAAAGAAAAACTTGCTTTTTTTTACTTCCTCTCACTCTCCTCTTGTCTTTTTTCCGTGTCTTTTTGTGTGAACCCTTTGTGTTTGACAGGGCTCCACAGAGAGCTGTAATAACGCCGAAGAGGAGGAGATGAAAGGTAGGAAAGGTACTTGTCCAACTTTCACGTTCTCTGCATGCTTCTTTTAGCTCACTTTATGGCATTTTCAGATCAGAGAGATGGAGAAAAAAAAAATGACAATTTGTTTCCTTCCTTTGTATTGAGGTAATGCATGACTGCAGGGCTGGTGTTTTAAGGCATCTGTCAACTCTTATTCCACCACAAAGAGCTTGGGTGAGGGCTGGGAGTCTTGAGGATTTTGTAGTGAGATGAGTATCACGGGAAAGATAAGTGTTGCATGTAAATGGTTTGCTTTTCTCTGAGAAAATAAAGTGGGGGAAAAAAGAAACCTCATTACCAAACAACACAACACTTCTACTCTTTATTTATTTATTTATTTTTGTGATAATTGCATGTTGCTTTGTCAGGCACTGAAAAATGCCAATGACTGTTGAAAGTTCCCATTAGTAAATGTTATAGATGGGTCCAAGTTGGCACATGGCTTGAGAGTTTGCTATAAGAGTATTTGTGATGTTAGCAGAATCAACGCAAAAATGAATTAAAAGCAAATTCCTGAGCATTGTCACCGAGTCTTCTTCAGGTGCATTGAAGGATGATAAATAAGTTCTCCCATATTTTATCTATTTTTAAGGAAACTCTTGTCCATTAAAACATGCTCCAAAGTGAATCAGGTTCCATAGAAAAGCATAAATACATCTTAAACTGTCCAAATTACCGGCGGAGTTTCACATCATTGCATCCTTGAAGCTTAACTACTTTCCAAAAATTAGTCTGATGTCTTCTTGCGAGAGTTAAACATGACATACATCATATCATATAATGTTAGATATGATATGGATAACTACTTGATTACAAAAGCTAGCTGGTTCATAAATGATAGCAAAAAATGTAGAATTCATCTAAGTTTTTTTTTTTTTACACTCTGTCACCTTTCAGAGACAAACTTCAACGTGATTTACTGCCACATTTTGTGACAGACCAAGACACAATAGTGCTTAATTGTGAAAGGGAGCTAAATGATACATAGATGTTGAACGGAAAATAATTGGGAGATTGTGGTGTGTGTTTTTGTGTATTCAGCCTTATTTGAAACTAAAACTTTTATATACACATCTTCACAAAATAGCTCAAGATCTGTTGGGATAGGCAGATCTTGAGTACCAAGCCATGCCAAGGGATGGCAGGTTTTCCAGTTGTTGATTCTCCACATTTCCAGACGATTGTTTTTAAAATGTCTCCACATCATTATCTGGGATCTTCATAATGATCCCAGTGAACCTCTGAGGCCTTCACAGAACTACTGCGTTTATAAGGAGTTTAAAGGAGGTGAATGCATTTGTAAAGCAGCACAGTATTATTTAGTATCATGTGGTTTCCATTTCTTTACATTTGAGAAACAAATCCTGATCCTTGCGGCTCGCTGCCCATCCTGTTTAAAATAAATGGCTCATTACCAGAATCTCCAGATGTGCAGAAGGCAATTCAGATGCAGTGAAGCATCGTCATTGAAGGCCACTGTGAGTTAGCAGAGCCAAATGGGAATATCCCACCACAATGAACGCCGTTTGTGTTTTGTAATGTGTTAATGTTGTGTTTTCATTTTGCTCCTGGTCCAGATGTGGCGGGTTGAGCAGTGCTGATGTTGTCAGCTTGCATGGTGCGTTGTGCTTGAAGTGTTGGTGGGATTTCGCAGTTTCCTTCTCATTGTGTCATTTCAAACGACCAACTCGGATATTTATATCCTGCGGGCTTGCTTATTGTCTTCAGCCTGGCTGTCGGCAGACATCTGTGTGTGTTTTGTGTGTTTGTCTTGACAAACAGCAGTGGCTGCTGGTACAGAGAGCTCAGGCCAGGGCAGAGCAGCAAACCGTGTCTCCTCACTGTCCACCTGTAAGTCAGCAGGTTATTTTCTGTTCCAGCCTTTCTTCTACAACCAACATCGATTTTTCATCATTTACCCCGAATTCCCTTCTAAATAGTTCACCGTTTAAAGAGGAAGTAAAGGAGCCCTCCTTCCTTCTTCCTTTTATCTCAACCAAACTTGTTTCTGCTCCCTATCCTGTATTGCCATCTGCTGGCATGATGATACAACTGCAGTTTTCTGCTTCTCAATTTTCTTTTTAAATCCCTGTAAATATTGACTGTGTGCAATGAAGCTCAGAGGCCATTCATTTAATTGGACCAAATGCACTTGATATGCGGTTGGTTCCCTGTAGGAAGCTGGAAGTGGGCCCAAGTCAGGGTCCGATCAGTCAGACTTCAAGCTGCAGGCGTTAGACAGCAGGCTGGAAATGGTTTGTTGGAGGTTTATCTCTTCCTATTTTGCCTATGCCTGATGGAAGACTTTATGGATAAACGTACATGCAGCTATTAAGGTATTTTTTGCAGCAAAAGGCTTTTTTTGGTTCGCTTTGCTCGTTTACTCCTCTGTAACAGCTCAGGGTGTCCGTGTGTCCTTAAAAAGTCTTACATTTATTTATCTAAAATTAAGGTCTTAAATTTTTAAAGGCAAGTTTGCCTTCGATAATTTAATGATAGTTTTAAAATTTTGTCTTGAAAGGATGTTTTCATATATTCAATGTGTTTTTTTCCCCTGTAATTTTTCTGTCAGACAAAAGTTTAAGTTACACTCAGACATTTTCTGAGTCGAGATGGTTGAGGCTAGTGCTAACTAGCTGCTAGCATACCTTTCTTTGCTAGCCAGCTAGATTTTTTGAGTCTACCATGGGTAAATGCAAATTTATAACCAGTTGGCTGGATGAAGTTTATCCATTTCTGTAGAGATATAGGTATTACATTTCCATAACTATGTTTGGGTATTTTACGATCTCATTTACCCAGTTCCTGGTAGCTGAGTGTGTCTTCTCAAACTGAAGTGTGTTTGGTGTGTTTTGAAGTGGTTTTAAAGTCGAACGGCGAGTCGAGGTGGAGCGTGTGGTTTGACCTCCAGATGATTCTTGACTTTCTGTAACATTTCCTGGTTGTGTGCCCCTCCTCCTCCTGTTTCTGCTTCAGCTCGGAAACAAGAGATAATAAAGATGACGGAGCAGCTAATCGAAGCCATCAACAATGGGGATTTTGACGCTTACACGTACGTTTTTTATTGATTTGTCATTGCCTGGGCAACATGTGGAATAGATTTAGTTTTGGTTGGCTCTGTGGGTCAGTAATTGATTTGTCTTCCTGCAGGAGAATCTGTGATCCTGGACTGACTTCTTTTGAGCCAGAAGCTCTTGGAAACCTGGTGGAGGGCATGGACTTTCACAAATTCTACTTTGAGAATCGTAAGTTCCTCAAACTCTTTACCATTTAGTCGCTATCCCTGGCATATATACAAAATCCTATGTGAGGGGGAAAAAGCATGCTTTTTTTTTTCCTTTGGTCGGTTCATGTCCCATAAATATGAGCCGATTTTAACATGTCACTTTCATCTTCCAATTAGTTCAACAAGCCAACGCACATCTTTTCCAAAACTCTCCGTTTTCTAAAGACCACCTTCAGCGGGATTGCTCCTTTTGTGTTGTTGTTGTTGCAGTTCTGAGTAAAAACAGCAAACCGGTCCACACCACCATCCTCAACCCCCACGTTCATCTGATCGGCGAAGACGCCGCCTGCATCGCCTACATCCGCCTGACGCAGTACATGGACAGCCAGGGCCGGCCTCGATCCTGCCAATCGGAAGAGACCCGCGTGTGGCATCGGCGCGACGCCAAGTGGCTCAACGTTCACTTCCATTGTTCAGGAGCACCGGCTGCACCGCTGCAGTGAACGGACAACCCAGGCCCAGGTGAGGCAGCAGCGGCACAGAGGGGTTCAACACCTGGTTTATGTCGAGTTTGGCCAATATAACGAACAGGGAACCTAGAATCACTAAGCCTGTGCAGGTGTGTTCAGGCCTCCCGTCACGTTGCCCTTTGTTATTGTGCAAGCACACTAATTACCTGTGAATCCTGGCAACGTTTTAATTTATTTACTCTGAATTTTAGCTAACACTGGATGGTCATTTTTATTTTATGTTTTTCGATTAATCAAATTTTTTGTTTCTGAGAGTTAAATTTTTGGAAAATCTGAATTATTTTTTTTAAAGAGGCACTACTTGGGTTTTTGTAGTTCTGAGTGATGTCAGCACGCAGGGCGGCCATCTTGGCTTTTGAAGTCATCTCTACAACAGAGCTGATTCCTGGCTAGGCTATGATTTTTATTTCCTAACCATGAAAACAAAGTTATAATAGTACCAGAACATTATGAGAATTAAATAGTAATTTTATGAGAACCCCTACATGAAAAATAAAGAATAAATGTGGATGTAAAGCATCTTAAAGTGAAGATATACTTAATCAGTTTTACAGATAAGGAAATACTTCATTGCTTAACACATCATCAAATTATTACCAGTAGCAGGACCAAACCCCCCCCAAAAAATATTAAGATCAGAAATTAGAGCTGGTATTTAAAAAAAATGAGAAATTTTATGTTCAAGCCGTGTTTTCTGTGTGACAGAAAACTTCCACAAAATTTGCCATATCTATGCAAAATACTCCACACTCATTCTCAAAATGTTTGCCTTTCACTTGTGTGCCAACACTCCATTCTACTTTTCGTTATATAGTTTGACAAGCGTGCTGTGAGCTAGCTGCGCAGAGACTAACTTTTTTTATTTATTTTTTCCTCTCCAGGTTTGCCTGAACTCTAAAGCTACTTTTCTCTCCGAGGTCGGAGTGGAGCCTGGATCCTGGCTGGGACGAGGCTGCACTGGTTACTGAAAAGTGGGGAAAATATTACAATCTTTGAAAAGGAAAAAAAGCAACAAAAAAAACAAACAAACAAAAAAAACACACGTTAAAAAAAAGTTTCAAAAGCTTGAATGACCAACACCAATCCAGTCCATCCCTTACTAGATGATGATGATGACGATGAGGGGCTCAGCTGTTGGGGGCCCCTGCCTTGCAGACGGTGCATGCTTCTGATGGCTACACAGGGGTGATGCTGTCCTGGTCCTTGTTCTCCCTCGGCCTTTTTCTCCCCTCCCCCCTGTCTCTGATTTGAGTGTTAGAAATATAAATATTCATCACCACTTTGAAAGATTTCCTTGGGTAGCGGGAATATTTGGAATGAAATGATCACTTTGGGCCGAAGCAGAGCAGCTAAGTGTTTACTTTAATGCAAGTATTGTTTGTGTTTGAGTTAACTGGTATATGGATGTGCTGGGAAGGTCCAATAGGAGTCAGGTTTTAACCCCTGCAGTGTTTTATCTCCTTATGTTACCGAAGGGACCTTTTATTTTAATTTTTTTTATATATATATATATGCTGAGAGCTTTGTGTTACTTTCTAGTTGAGGGTTCTTTTTTTTTTTTTTTTAAAGCATTCTGGGTTGACTTTTTTGGGGTTTTTTTAAGAAAAGTGGGTTTTATTTAATAGAACTATCTATAAAGAGATATTTATATTGAGGAATCTAGGGAGAATTATTTGCTTTGTGGATGTAGGAAGGGAACTTATGCAGGCGATTTTTAAAATTTATATTTTATTTTAAATTCAAGCTGTAAATACAAAGATATCACCACACAACATGCATGCACACACGCTCACAGTCCTCCCCCCCCGGTCTTTTAAGGTCAAGCTTTTTAGATGCGTCGTCCGAGGGCCGGCTCGTCCTGAAGTTGCAGAAGGACTCCCATCTGTTTGGTCTGCAATGATTCAATCCAAACACAATGTGGCAGCGTTGGTGAAAATCTGAACCTTGCCTTAAAATGTCCAAATCTGAACGTCAAGTAGGCGTCGTGGACGCTGTCTTGGTTTCATGTTTGTGTGTTTTTAAAGGTAAAGCATGATTTCTCCAACTAGCCATTGGCCTGTACTGTTTTTCTTTTTGTTTGTTTGCACACTTAAAGACTCGATGCTGTTGCTCTTCTGAAGGAGTGAACCTTTCTGCAACTCCAGGTTACGCTTGCCAAAAAAAAAAAAGAAGTCTCGCCGCCTCACTCTACCTCTGCCCTCTCTTCTCCCATCGTTGACCTTCACCAAGCGGTCCCGTTGCCGTCGTGACACCGCGCCGCGTGACGGAGACCAACCCGTCTCTTGTTGTTTTTGGTCGTGTTCTAAACTGCATGTCGTCGGTCTTGGCTCGCTGTTCTTCGGTGTGAAGCCCTGCTAATGTAAAACAGGTTTCAGCAGAGGGATTTGATGGGAAGAGGGCTACAATCAGGACCTTCACTGACACTAATCAGTGGGATCTGGAACTTTTTTTTTTTTTACTTTTTTTTTTGAGATCAGTCTGTTCTAAATGTTGTGGTCACAAATGTTTCGATGTTTGCATTTCAATGTTTCTATGTTGAAAATAAAAGGAGCAGGTGACTTTTTAAACGATACGGAAAAGTTGTTATATGAACTGTTGTCTCCAGTCTGAATCACAGCATGAGAGAAGCACACAAGATCAAAGATCCCCTCTTCGGGGAAAAAAAGGACAAGAACGCACGTGTGTGTGTGTCTGTGTTTGTTCCACGGTGTCGTCCGAACTTTGTGTGACTCTGTACCAGCAACTGAGCAAGGCTTGTTGAGTGTCTGTCCTGCGCCAGGCTGCTCCATGGTAACTCGCGCTATAAATCGGCGGACGCTTCTGACCACGACGTCGTGCGTGTGTGTATGTGTGTGTGTGGTCGAGCGAACTTTTAAGAAAAGAAAACCATCCGTGAGCCTCGTCTTGTTGTACAAACTGCCTGTGCTTCTGTTCGATCGACGTATCTGAGATGCCATGAAAACTTGTGTCCACTCCTCCACCACGCTTTGTAAATCTGAATCTGTGTGATGTTTTTTATGCTTCTGAGTAACTAGTTTGTGCTGTGGGCACCGGCCTGGTTGTGTGTTGATGCCACCAATCTAAAAATGTATTTTTTTATTTTGATAATTGTATGTGGGCGAATTCCCATGCACCAATGGGAAGATTGAAATGAGGGGGTAATAAGAAAAAGGAAGGTTCAAGCACATTTAAGAGGCTATATTTAGAGTTAAGGGGTGTACTATGAAGCAATAAACAAGGCATTTGAAAACTGAGCGTAATGAAACATAAAGGTCGTCACATGTGTATGTTTTGGCTTAAAATTATGTTTTAACCAGCTAATAAGTAAAAGTCAAATCTAAATATTGGACCATGTTGAATATGTATACAATTTCTGATGGTAAATTACAAGTGTCAGTCAGGGCAGAGCTTTTGACAAATGTTAGTTATTTTAGCTCATATTTTAATCCTTTAGAATAAAATATTCTAAGCGGTTAAGTGAAACTGACTTAGTAAATTATAGATGTGCTGAAGAACTTCAGAGGAGATTGTTCATTAATAGCTGTAGATTCATATATATCAAACAAAGCTGAGCGGTGGTGGTGCATGCTGTAGTTTAATCTTTTACTGATGTGATTCAATTTTTTATTTTTTTTCCCCAATAAAAGACAGTCTTTAAAATTTACTCTGGTCAGACTTGTAGCTCACAATGATTAAATTGATTTTAATAACAAATTAAGAAACTTGTCGAAACAAATGGAAACGTTGAGTGATGGCTTTACCTCAAATTCAATGACGCTGTGGTTAATTTTTTTTTCTTAGATGTTTTACTTGTGATCATTTAACTGCACTTGTCAGATCAATGGTCGCTATTGACGTATTTAGTAAAGTAATCATGTACATCTTGAAATAAGTGCAGATCAGCTGATGGTTTGCAATGACGAAAGTGAAAGACACAATACAAAATATTTTCTTATGCAGTAAAACTTTATGCTCACAAACATCACAGTCACCCTGATGGTCAGACTGTTGACTCCCTTCTTGAAATATAGCTTGTAGCTGTGCCATGAACTATTTTGTCTCCCCTTCCCTTTTTGTTGCATTTAAAAATAAAAATAGACTAAAATTTAATGTTTAACCATTTCTGAGCAATGAGGGTACTTGCTCTAAAATATTTGCCTTTCACTGTCCATTTGCTAAAACAGCACAAGAAAGAGTCTGTTTACACTAATGCAGAGTTTTAAGAAACTTAGAAGTTCTTCTGGTTTTAAAAAGATCATGACAAACATGAATTTAACAAAAATGGACAGAGTTGTGGATGCACTTATCGTCGACAGATGGATGGATGATCTTGTTTTTACACTGAATTTTCAGTTTTATGCTTTTTTTTTCCAGGTATGTTCAGATTTTCTGTCAAAATATTGATGCCTCACAGTCAGTGCTTAACCCTGAAACTGAAAGCCTCAGCATTAAGAGACATTTGTTAGTCTTTTCCTGTCAATTAAAACTGTATGAAACCTGCTTCGTAGTACATCGCTTGAACCAGTCTAAGGTGAGAAACCATTTGTCAAAGTATTTAGAACAACCTTAGTCTTTTACACCAACTTTACATTGTTGAAATTACTAAAATCAAACCCCCAGTAGTTCAAAAGTCTTAGGAAAACTTTCATTCCTTTTGGGGCACATGTAAGATTATGACTACAAATTAAATTAGCAAGTTTATCCCTTAATCTTTAATTACACAGATGATTTACTCTGATTAAAAAAAAACAAAAAAAAACAGCATTTGCCCTTTGAGTTTCCCTCTACTGATTTCATATAAGTGGGGGAGGGAAAATAAGACAAAGTGTCTAAAATACAAAAAGATTATATAATGTCAAAGCACAAAAATCAAATGGAAAGGTTGATTTTTACAGTACCTTGTAAGTTTGCCTGCCTAATTCCAGAAACCAACTGGATAGTGCAACATGGTGAAAGTGCACCTGACAATTCCAGGGTTTTAATATATAAACTCAGACCTTTACAAGGTTTATCAGTATGTAACTCTGACCTCCACATGCACAAATCCATCTGCCGTAGTTTCCTCCATATTATCTAGTAAACATGAAGCCAAACATGAAGGGTATGTGAAAGGAAGCGCGCACAACCGAGAATTTTAAAGGTCTTTCTTTCCATTTTTAAACGTCAAAGTTCAAACTGGTTCAAATACTTTGGCAAATGCTGAACATGGTTTCTTCAAAACTTAAGTGAAATGTGGGAATAACAAGCTACAAACATCCTGGGGGGGTAAAGAAAAAAACATCTGAACACTATATATGCAGTTTTACAAATGGAACAAATATGCATGGATGTCTACTTTCTGGTAATTTTTCACTGTTGACTTGATAAAGAAATTGAAATTTATTTGCATCCACCAGGTTATGAAATTGTTGTCTGAGATATATATATAAAAGTGTTATTCCACATAAAAAAAGCATTAAAGATTAGCTGAAGCCTTAGCTTGATTGTGCTCCTTTTAAAGTTAATATATTGCATTGTGACTTTACAAACAGAAGGGGCTACATGTGTCTAAATTCAAATGGATGCTGGATTTTTTTGCATGACTAAACAAATAAAATCCTACAACTAAAAAAATGGTTTCTTATTTTTTTGACTTGAGAAATAAAGTAACCTAAAGATAATATTCCTGTATTGTCTGTCTTCCCAGTATGCAGCTCTGATCTGGAGGAATTATACCTACACTGATGTACGGATCTGGAATCCTACAATTATCTGACCTGGACCTTTTAAGAATTCAGGTTTCATTGTTCACCAAACAAAACATTTTTCTTAAATCTATAAACATGGCCTGAGTCTAAGGCTCTTTTTTTTCCCATTTTTCCCATCCTGGTTGTCCAGAGAGGTGCCCTAAGGTTGATCAAACTCCAGAAAGGATATCGATAATGTTTCAACACAGAAGCTCAGACTTTTGATTTTTTTTCCAGGTATGTTCAGATTTTCTGTCAAAATATTGATGCCTCACTGTCAGTGCTTAACCCTGAAACTGAAAGCCTCAGCATTAAGAAACATTTGTTAGTCTTTTCCTGCTTTGGACCAGGAGCCCATGCTCAGGTTTTAGAATACCAGCCCTCAAGGACCAGCAAGGCCATTGCCATTCACTGCTCCATCTGTTTTTTTTCTCCCATTGAGCTAGATTTCTCCAGATTATTCTAATGTTGTGCGCCGTATTTCTAACTGCAAACCGCCTGTAGTTTTAGCAATGGCAGAGGAGGAAGTGAATAAAGTCGAGTCTGTGTTGGCCACGCTTTCAACCACTGAATTAACATCAACAGCCACTGCATTCGAGTCGGCACTTCTCTCTTTGCAGTAGAGAATGGTTGTTTAAATTTCCGGTAGGTTTCATAGCAATGTGTTGGCCAAACTTTATCGGGTAGGTCAAATTTAAAACTTCAGAGTCCACGGCACCTTAATTTTCTCAATTAAGTCGAGGGTCCAGACAAAGCGTGGGACAACGGTCTTGTGTTTACCCAGCCTACTCGAGGACTGGAATTGGACGTCCAAGTTGTAGATGTCCGTCTGCTGAACACGGGAGATAATTAGACTCGGGTGCGTTCCTAAATCATTCCTATACCACCGTGCTTAATAAGGAGACGTACACAGTAGTCTTCATGATTTTTAATTACACCAAATGGAGACATGTAAAAGTGGAAAAGGAGAAAACATCAGGTCTCATTGTCACCATCATGTTCAACACAACAGAAAAGTGGACGTGTTCTGCAGGCAGCAGGCGGGTCACCTACTCCAGTCAGACGCAAAGAGAGCCTTTCCAGAAGTTTACACTCAACACTGTTTAGTCTTAGTGATATCTGTACATCAGAGCAGGAGAGGAACTATTAATGACTAGCATGTGGTTAACTGTATGACAGAGGAGGATTTTAGTGGAGATAAACAGTGTGTCAGGTCATAAACATCGTCTCCTAAGCAAACTGAACATTCCCAGGCTCAGTCTCTCTCTCTCAAACCAAACCACCAAAACTTTCATGGCTTTATGTCCCACTGCATCTGGCTTCTAAACCTTTGGACCTCATCCTCTTCCTTGGTCGGATAAAGAAAGTGGAATGATTGATTGCTCCATGCAGATTGTGATTCTTCAGTGTAAAACAGAAGCTGGAACCGGTTTTTTTGTGCTGACATGCTTCATGTTTTTAAAGTGTCCTCCTGTTTAAAGAATGTAAGTGTGGCTTCAGGCAGAAGACGATTCATCTAGCGTTAAAGATACGAAGAAGATCTGAGAAAAGGAGTCCTCAAGTCTGGGTTGAGATTGCCTTTTTGGCTGTTGTGTGAACATTGGCACTAAAATCAGTTCACAGAGACAAACTAGTGCGCATCAAAGATCTGCCACATTGGAGTAAAGTGGCAAACTGTTGCAGCAGTCTTTAAGAGGATGGGGGGGGAAGGTCATTGTGATATTTTGTAGTATTTCACTGTTGCTTCCTTGATTCAAGGAAAAGAAAAACAGAGAAGGAAGCCACTTTTCTCCACTAAAGTGTCCTGGATCTCCTAAAAAAAAAAAGTGGAATCTGGGACATACAATCTTTTCTCACTGTAGATGGCTGCAGAAGATTAGCTCTACAAAGCTTCATACACGCAGCTCCAAGGCCACCTTTCTCTGAGTCGCACGCAAGCAAAGAGAAGTGCAAACAATAGGAAAAGAAAGACAAGTTACAAGAAAACTGGCAAGAAAATAGATCAAAAGTACAGTTAAAGAGAAAAAAAAATTCACTGTACCAGTAAACAGAGCCCCATAGTGGAAACGGTGAATTTTTCTTTTTGTTTTTGCCGTTACCTCGCAGAAGTGCCGCATTCCCATGCAATAATTTTTGCGTTACCTCACTATGATGTTTTTAGTAGTCAGTTCATGAGGCATCTTGAATACTGAAAGTCTTTCTCCTACAATTTAATGTTTTTCCATGTAGGAATTCTACGCTCATATCTTCTTTGTGAGTCATCTGACATGTTTATATCTTTATCTTTTGGATGAGCACAGGTCAAACATGGGCTTTCCATTCCTACTGTAAAACATAAACATAACAGAAACTTTCTGTAAGAGGAAAGACAGAAAAAAGAAATACAGCCAAACTATTTGAATTTGTTATTGCTGTGACTATACAAATTAGGCTAGGGTGCATTTGCAAGGGGACGCAATACTTTCGTGAGGTAACGCAAAAAATAAAATAAAAAAATGAAAAGAAAATCCCCCCATGCTCCCTTAGGGGGCTCTGTTAAACATGAATTCAACAAGGAGAGGAAGAGAAGCAGCAGCTAGCCCAGGACTACATGCAAACAGGGAAGGAGCAAAGCCATGCAGCAGCCTGATAAAGAGCCAGAAGTCACATCATTATACACCAACACAAGACACAGCATGATGGAGGGAGACTGTGTTGTTTCCAAGAGTAAAGACAACAGGCAGCGTAGTGAAAAATGGACCATATGCCAAGTAGGCTGGGTCCAATGAAAACCCCTGAGCAGGCGTTTGGCACCGCAGCAACAGTGAGGGGAGGAGGAGGAAGGGAACGGGGTAGCAAGTGCACAGCATGATGGGAGACATCTGTTACACAACCACGTTGTAGGGGTTCCCATGGAGACAAAACTGACCCAACAATTTTTCATCCAGCGCTCACTCACCACGCGCTCGCAGCATGGTAGCGGACGGGCGAGGGCTCAGCAGCTTTGCTGCGGCTCCCCGCTCCTGCTTTTAGACTTTCTGCCCTCCACATCTGTAGGATAAAGGCAATGTTTATGTCACATCTGCAAAAACAAACCACTTTCATCAACTTCATCAATGCATAAAGTGTCCGCTCAGATAAATATATTTAAGAGTGAAATAGCAACTACAAAAGCAGAAATAAATAAAACTCTAAATGCAAACGGCTTTAATAAGTTTGGCACGATGAGCAATGTTTGTCTTTTGATTATAAATTAATAACTGTACAAAATGTGGCCGAGTCTAGAGCACTAATATGACCCCTTCTGGTGCATTAAGAGCAATAAAAGGAAAAAGAAAAATCAAAAATGAAATGATGCATGCTTCATTGACAAAATAATTAAAAACTCGTTAACCTTCATTATCCATCTTGTATTTTAACAGCTGCCATAATCAGTCGAAATCTGATAGGTAATTTTCACCAAGGTGATGCTACGATCTGGTCCCTTCAACATCAACTTTCACGTGTCCCTTTAATGACACCCAGAGATCATTTTGAGAAAGAAGATGCATCATTTTGTCACAAGCCCCAGAGATTAGTTGGAGCCCACCACACCACCACCCACCACCAATCCATTAAAGCCTACAGTTCAGATATATGTACACATGAAATTGAAAAAAAAAAAAAAAAAGCATTAAATGCACAAAAACAGTGCACACGTCAACAAAAAGAAATAAAATTTAAAATCCATTTTGATTCCCAACATCAAAATTGCTGTTTTAACTCAGGCTGATAGAACAAAGCCATGCAGTTTAGTGAACAACACAAACCGTGGAAAAAACTCTGATAGTAAATCATACCACAAAGTCTAACATGTGACAAAGCTGCTTCAGTGTCACAGAGACAGTTACTTGTGACAGCAAAAGGTTCTGGTGGCTTTAACGGATTTTTGAGAAATGAACAGACCTTGATAGCCACCTAAAAATAAAACTAAAGAGCAAAACCATTTTAACCGTTTGATGAGAAAACGGTTTTTGGACGGAGGAGAGTTCAAAGTCCCACCCAAATAATAAAAAAAACAAGGTAAAGCATTCAGCACTGTGACAAACAGAAAATGACCTTAATGCACCAAATAATAATAATAATAATAAAAAAATAGTGCTTTGACATGCAGGAAAGGAAGATTAGTTCATCCAATGATTTCGTTCTCCAGCTCTAGAAGAAGTTCTGATCGTCTGGTGAGAAACCTTTCGGTGACTCACACACAGCCGTACTCGTACCACAGAGACTGGCTCTCCTCTGAGCTCAGAGTCTGCTCTGACTCAGTAACGCTACTTGGATCAATACCATCATCGTACGCCGTCAGGGGGGCTGAGCTGGCCCTCATCGGGCCGTTGGGCTGGCTGTGTGGGCTCTGGTTCGGCTCAGGGCGAGGCTGGGCCGGGGGGCCGCTGATGTTGCTGACTAGGGTGGGGTTCAGGGACAGGAAGGGGAGATTTTCTGCTGACTCGCTAAAGATGGAGTCCATGAACACTGACTCTGCGGTGAAGGAGGGGCCGAGGAAAGACTCGAGGCTGTCGAGGTCGGGGTCCTCTGAGCTGTGGCAGGGTAGGCTGACTGATTTGGGCATGGGGGAGGCGATGTTGGGGTGGTACTCACTGGGTGTCGGCTGCGAGCGTACTCCAGCCTTTGGGGAGGGGGCGTGAGGAGAGGCGTCAACAGACACGGGCTGCCGGTGGTCTTTGGACAGTAGGTCATGGATGCTGGTGCGCCTTGTGGTACCTTCGGCTGTAGAGATGACGCTGCTGGCCCGGGGCAGTGTGGAGGAGGAGGAGGCGGAGTCCAGGCGCTCGGAGACGGACGTGGCTTTCCCCTGGGAGGAGAGGCTGGAGCGGAGAGGGGCGGAGCCTTTGACGCGCGTGCTCTCGGCTTTCCGCAGGCTCGGCCGGCCGGGCTGTCCCGAGGACTTCAGAGCCCGGTCGGCGCTGGTCAGCGCCGCTCTCCCACTGCTGGAGCGTAAAATGCCCCGCGCCTTGGTGGAGACGCGATCTTTCTGAGCGTGCTCAGAAGAAGCGGAGAGGCGAGGGGAATCCACCGTGAGGTTCTCCTGACTGCCAGACTACAGAGGATGGAAAAATAAAAAAGTAATCGTTCAAAACCTCTGAAAGTCCTTTGTTTTGAAGTGCTTTGAAATGATTATTCATGATTAATTGTAATTGTGATTACTCATGATTAATCGATTATTGAAATAATGGTAAACTGATTTAGTAAATTGATGAATTGTTAACTGGAGTATACAGATTAAAAGAAAAAACACCATTTGATGGGAAAAAAACATATTCAGAGGATTAATTAAATCAAAACTGAACAAATAAAAAGCATCTTAGACTGTAAATGTGCTTAGCCAAATCTCCTCAAATTATGAGCATTCATCTTTTAAATACTATTCAGAATAAAAGTCGTGCTCTTTTATCAGAACTCTGACGGCCCAACAATGAAACTGTCAACACCTGAGTTAGTAATTTGAACTTTATAAAGTTTATTGTCTTCAGATTAAAAGCCCTATTTTATAGGCTAGATTATTGCAAAAGTGGGTTTCAGCATCAATCTGTTGACCTTTGAAAATAACGCTCAGACACATGGTGCTTTTTCATACGTTAGTTAATACAAAAATAGTTTCACAATAGGCTTTAAAGCCCAAAGCTGATTTATGTAGGTCCAAAACTAGATACGTAACCAGCATTACTTTGGATCACAAACCTAAAAACAAACGAGGTTCTATGGCTTCAGCTCCTCAATTCATTCTGCAGCATTCTTCTATAACGTGATGCGATTGGGAAGGAAAAAAAAAAAGTGCAACATAATCACATTCCGAGCCCTCACCTCTGCAGGATCAATACCCTCATCTAGGAACTGCTGCAGGGACAGAACCTCGCTGGGGGATCCCGTCTTCCTGATCTGCGCCTGAGCGGAGACGGCGGCGGAGACGGCGGCGGTGCCGGACGGCTCCAGGGACCTGCGCAGCTGCAGGGGGCTCTGGTGGGAGGAGCGCAAAGAGGTGGGCTGCTGGACGGGGCTGCTGCCGCTACTGGACCACACTTCCTGGTCCAGGCTCAAGCTGAACTCCCCGCTGCTCTCACTCTGAGGCCTGCTAAGACTGCCATTCAGTGTGCCTGTGGGAGGGGGAATGAGTTGAGAAAGAGGGCAGAAATTATGCCTTGATCCCAAAGAGGTTTTCAGAAACAAACAGCTTCCATATTAACACATTTTTCCTTTAAAAAGCATCAGCTTTTTTAAAACGGTGCCAACCCGTAGAGGAAAACTACAACCTTTAAATTAGGAAAGGTCAGCATCATCCGATCACATTTCATATTCTTCGAAATAAAGCAAAGACTAGGGATGCACATAACTGTGTCAGTCAATAAGATCAATCAACTATAGATTAACTCATTAATCATTAACTTGCATCCCTACTGAAGACGTTAGTGGAGAGGACTAGAGCTGAAGGGAAGATGGAAGAGCGTACCTTTGCCCTCCAGAGGAGAGGTGAGGTGTGAGTTATTGTTACTATTGCTACTTGTCCTGTTGCTATGAAGGCTGGAGGGTCTGGAGGCTGGGTAGAGGACGAGAGGGAAGGTGAACACATTCACAGTTAGGATTTACAGAGGCTTACATGTATCCACCAACGTGCACTGACACAGGGGGTAACACGTGGGAGCACGTCAACAGTCCGACAGCGCGTCACCTGCTGGGGCGGCAGATGGCTCGTGCCAGGCTGAGGGACAGGAAGGGTGGCTCAGTGCCAGGTTAGAGCACCAATATGTCCATCTAAGAAGACAAAGAGACCACTGACGGAGAGGGAAGAAACACCTAAATGTAGAGACCACTCCACTGGAGATGAAAGGGGGATGTTAACAATGTCAGTGAGAGCTTGTTAGTCCAAATTAGAAGATGAAAAAGAATCAAAAGGAACACAGGTTGAGAACATTTTTATCTCGTGCTCTCCTGTTCCCCTGGCGGTTAGTTTGAAAAAGAAAGCCAGTGCAGGTGAAATCATCTCAGACTGTAGCTGCGCTTCCATTACAAATGTGCGCAAAAACTTTGTCGATATTCCGGCAATGTCGAAAAAACACAATTTCGCAATTGCAGCGTTCCCATTAAATAAGAAAACACAATTGAAATCAAGCATGAATACGTTTGCTCACGCAATAAGTCATTAAAAAACAAGACTTATCGCGCCATCATCCTACCACTCCCTGTCATCATCATCTTCTTTTCAGCCAGTAGTAACATCTGGTTGTTTAATTTTGGTGAATGCACTAATGTTAATACAGCCAAAAAGTCGCCTGATGCTAGCGTAAAAACCTTTTTATCAAAAAACGTAAGGTTTTTTCGACATTGGTCTGTTTCCATTAAGCAAATTTATTCTCGTAATTTCAATTTGCGCAATTATATGGTCAATGGAAACGCAGCTTGTGTTTTATGAAACAAGTGACACCAAATTGGAGGCAAATTCAACACTTATAATCAACACAGGTGTTATTTGTAGAAAACCTTCACTGTGGCCCAAAGTGATAGTCTCTGCACAGTAAACGGCACTTACTACAGATGCTACAGGGCACTCTGCACATAGCCTTCAGCTCAACAGGACGACACAAAGCAAGAGCACTGCTAGACCCCTGCCGGCCTAATAAAACACACACACACACAATACAACACATCCACACGGTGGAATCTGAAATGTTTAATGGACATCAAACTATATAATAATGGTTGGAAACAAAACAGAGGCAGCCAAAAGTATTGCTCCATAAATCAATAGATACCTCAGACATGAACCTGATGCATTAGAACTAATGCGTAAGGATGATTAAGACCGGATGTCCATTTCCTTAATGCCATTACAAGAATGCAGTGGGAAATGGGTCTCAAAAGATTGCATTGTATTTTGTAAATACATTATGGGAACTCATCTTAAAGTAATCGGCAGTGCAATAGTATAATGCAAAACACATTTAAGAACATGGCAAAGTTAGGTTCAAAGTAGATATTTTGTCAACACAAAAAGAAAAAAAATAATTTATTTTGAGTAAAATACACTGAAAAACAAAATGGGACAACTACTAACAACCACATGTTTTAGCTAGTTTAAATCCGAATGATGTGTAACAACATATTTGAGCAGCACAAGCTTGAGTAATCTCTGCCTGGCTGCTGGACAACATCCAAAACCCTGAATTGCACAGTTTTACTTTACCCTGACCCAGATCTCTCAACTAAAATTAAGTCAGAAGATCAGGCTTAATAAAAGCAACATCAGGGAGTTTAGCGGAGGACATGACTTTCTTTTTTTCTGGATCTGCTCAGTTTTCTGACAGCCACTAGTCATACTTGTCTTATTGAGCCATCTGATTGGCCATTATCCAGTTTTCATGTCGATCTTACCTTGATTCTTAGGGTCATCTAAGGAACCAGCAACATCCTCACATGAGGCATTGTCTGTGGAGACAAAGTTAAACAGTTTCACATTCAGTGAGTGTTTAAAAAAAGAAGACAGAGGAAGTACGAAGGCTGTAGGAACCTATTTGAAATTAATTAACTTGCTGTGTCATGTCAAGAGAGTGAGACTGACGGTGCGGTGAGAGGTTGGAGGAGTTAGCAGTGAGACGTAAAGCAGATAACAGAAAAACTAAATGGAAAATAGCAAAGTTGCTCTACTTTTGGGAGCTTGTAAGCTTCCGTTACTAAACATGCTGCACTACATTCTAGTGAATAAATGTGGACAGCTAATACAAGATACTAAGGGTTGCTTGAATGGTAGCACCCAAAGATTTTTTTTTTTATTTAAATAGTAAATTCATTCTTTACAACTAGCCTCTTACATAAGGCAGCGTGATGCCATTTGTATTCCCAATATAAATAATTAATGATCGCTCACCATAGAAAAGATACAAAAATAATCTGAAAGCTGGTTTTATCTTTTATAGTATAGTTCTTAAAGAGAAACTGAAATGTGTCAAATCCATATTTTTACAGTCAAAGCTTAAAATCTACAAATTGGACATCAGAAACAATATTCTTAATGTTGCATCAATAATAATAAATAAAAAACTTGTATTTTATTTTGGTTTCTCACCTTTGACCTGAAGCTGGAGCTTAGCCCGCCTCGCAGACGGCAGCGTTAGTGCAGCGCAGTCGATGGCGTTGGTGGACAGGGCCAGCTCCTTCATGCGCTGTCCGCTGCGCCTGCTGCCGCCCGTCATGCTGCCGTCTCCTGCTTCAGGCCCGTCAAGATTCTCCGTGCTGCCCGCCCACTGTGACCCAGAAACACCGGCCACTGCCATCGTCTGCAGCAAGTCGTTCATGGCTGAGTGGACGGACGAAAAGAGGATGTCACAAAAAATAACTTGCAGTGATTGAATGTTTTCAGCCTTTTTTTTTATATATATATATATAAAATGATTTAGAAAATCAGTTTGTGTTTATATCTATTTAAAAAAATACCCGATTTCCCCCAAATCTGGTCCAAAATAACTCAAGGCATTTATATATTATAAAAGCTAGTAAGTGACAACACAGCACTCATTACTATGTAAAAAGAACAAAAAAAACACATCAAATTATAAATGGGGATTGAAATATACCACTAATCGTCTGTGCTAAAATGTAAATAGTTGTCTTTTAGTTTTTGTTTAGAATATTTAACCGCAAGTTTCTCCCCTAGAGATTAGAACTGCATCCTTAAATGTTGGTTTTGGACAACATTTAGATTTGTAAATCCAGCCAAGAACTACCATTTTCTGAGACACATTTCTTACACTTGGAAGCAGATTTATTCATATCAAACAGCATTATGATCTTATGGCACAAAAACAATTCTTCAAGAGGCACATGCAGGTGTGTACAGCCATTTTACAATCAACCAAAGTGCATAAAGAGAGGCAGCAGCAGAAATCAATCATTTTAACTGTATCTTGTAGACGTCACATGTTGTCTTTGTGCACTTTGCTTTATTGAGCCATGTTATGAGATGGCAGAAAGGCATGAAGACATGCAGAGATGTTCGGAGCTGCAAGCAGCACTCGGCGGATCCGAGTCAGACGAGTCCATGTCAGCAGAATTAGATCTGAAATGCAGCACGCTGACAGAATGAGAGAGTGAGACGCAGAGTGAGACAGAGAGAGAGAACAAAAGGCTCCATTTCAAGTCCTCCATGGTGAGTGCGAGTGTTGATCGAGCAGTCGGTGATTCATGCCGTATAGATTGGAGGAAAACACAGCACAAGCGCATGAAAGGCAAACCCACAGTCTTCCCCCACTATCTCACCTGAACAGGCAATCCCTCCACACAAACACGCACAACGCAAACACCCACAGCCTTTCATTCAAGATGCGCAAAATGAAAATACAGAGCACAAATAAGCTGCCTGACAAGTGTGACCAAACTGAAGGCTTTTGTCTCAAAATGCAGAATGTGTCAAAAGAAACACATCTACATAAGGAGAAAACCCAGAATGTTTGAGGTCGTTTTGTTTTTTTCTATTTAAGAAGCTAAGACATTTATCTGCAAACGGTGAGAACAAAGTGAAACAAAGGGCTTAAAATACTTTACAGGAGAAAGTGGAGGCATTCAGCAGAGAAAGTGATGAGAACTTGGGTTACAAGGGAAGAGTTGGGGACAATAGATCACTGATGTAATCAGGTGAAGTAAGGGGGACTACCCAGCCGGTTTAGCTTACCAAGTCTTATGCAGACATCTAAAACATACAATAGAACCAGACAAGCTATGGCATACATATAAATATTAAACAGAAGTGCCATAGTGTCACTGCCCCGCTCTCATCACCTTGACATCAGTGACCACGCCCTCTGTTTCTCCTAAAGTGATAAGAGGTACTGGAAAGGCTAAGGTGGCGGCTAAACGGAGGTCTTACACATCGAGCGTCGGTAGATGGCCTTGTCTTTGTCTTTGTCCTTGGATCTGTTCCTCATGAAAGGCAACCTCTTTAAAGCTGTCCAAGCACAGCCAGAGGCAGACAGACAGACAGACAGGGAAGGGACAGCGACAGAACAAACCCACAGAGGAGGAGGAGGAGAGGAAAATAAAGAAAATAGGAGGGCAAAACAGATGGATGTTGTTAACGTCGGCACAATCGAAGCCAGGGGAAGACGTGAACAGAGAACTTGGCCTCAACTAGGCAACATCAGGCATCTAAAGCTGGATCAACCGGAACCAAAATCAGATTGTCCACTACATTGATATACATCACTGGGCTGGACGTCACATGACAAAGTGTGCGACACATGAGAGCCATTGCACTGTCTGAAAAAGGGACAATATTTGTTATTAATTGTCAACACTACCACAACTATATAATAAAGTCCAATGGCGTCACATTTCGAGGATCAGGTAAAGGTTTTAATTTAAAGTGGGAAATGGGTCAGTTATTCTAGCTTGTATGTATGTGGTCTGCAGTTCGGTGCATTTTGGTTCAGTTAACACTAAGATAAGGTGACCCACACACCTAGTATGATA
>CAEFZX010000396.1:0-16529 GCA_903066825.1 Alfaro cultratus | reverse complement strand
GGCTAGCTGGTATAATGTGTTCAAAGATTCCCCTTTTCATTAGACCATATATACCGATATTGGCTGTATTTGTACATGAAAGGCTTATTACAAGTTGGACAGTATTCGGCATTACCCCACTCTAAGCACAATTATCTAAATTCTGTAGCCTACTTATTGGTCCACATGATATAAATCACCTTTATTGTTAGGCACGACATTGTCCTAGAAGAGATATTTGTTTTCCTCTAACCTCAACTGTTTATATTTTTTTTGTAAACAGTGTAGAAATTAGTAGTTTTTTTTTTAAATCACATGTTCCGGTAAATTGTTCACATGAACAATTAATCAACTACTTTAAGATATTGTTACACATATTGTTGAACTGATGCATTCTTTCAGCAACAAAACCCTTAAATTCCTCAAGGTGTATGCCACAATTGAATGAAGTTTAATTTGGGATCACATTTAGGGCTTCCGGACATTTTATTAAGCCTGTGGAAAACCAATCACAAGTTGTTGACAAAAGGTCTATTGATTACAACATCACACAGAATACCAAATGCCCACAAGATGAAAAGGAGCAATGATGCATACATTTGTAACTGAGTCCCTGAAGGGTTTTATTGCCCGTCTGATGTTTTTGCACTCAGTGATTAAACTGAATTGAAGCAATCCTTATTATAAATCATGAAATTGTGTCAAATGGAAATTGGGGGGATTATGCCACAATTATTTTATGCCAACATCGGCCTCAAAAGCCACGACTATACGATGCAAGAAACGGTTTTCCAAATAATGGATTTTCCCACCAGCCTTTGCAGCCAGCACCCAGTCATGGTTCTCTTTTAATATGAGTTAAAATGCCTCTGAGGCCATAGAAAACACAATTTAACTAATCTAAATGAATCTGGATTTAAAAGTCTGAACAAACCGAGCTGAATGCAATTAGGGTAATGCCATGCAGAAAATCTCCAATAGCTTGGCGACAGTTTGAAGGCATTCGGAGGAATTTGATCCAAACTGAACAGCTGAAACAGTACTGCAGACAAGTGATAACGACTGTTTAGACCTGTCTCCTCTGTCGTTGAAGGCTTTCTCTTGTTTGGACAGAATGTTAGACTGAGAAAGGCTTGAAGAGTTTGCGCAGTCCTACTGAGAAGATGTCTATATCAGACTGGCACTTGGGTGGAAGGTCCTTTCACGTTCTATTTCAGATAAACCAAAGGCATATCCTTTGAAACAAACATTACTGCATAGATGTAAGCATAGAAAGTTCTCCTAATGTTTCAACTTTAAGGAAGACTTACGAACAGCTTAACCCAAAATGTGTTAATATGCAAAATATTATCCACAATAGGCAAGTTTAGCAGATGTTTATTTAAAATTTTGCTCAACTCCATGTGTCAAAAATCAGCATAAATAAGTACTCAGCATAATATTAGAACAAATAATTTTGTTCTGGTATTTTACACAAATAATTTATAGCAAAGCTGGTGAACTGAAAGCACTTTTCACTTGTTCCTGAAATGTGCCATACAACAAAACTTGACTTAGTAAGGACTGTAACATTTTGGGAAGCATTTAAAGTTTTTTATTTTTCTTTTTTTCCTGGTGTCTATATTTACCAGTACAGACTTTAACTGTAATTTTTATCATCCAGTTACAGAAATCCTTTCAGAAAAAACACCAAAATGGTGCTCATAGCAATAACCACAATTACTGAAAAAAATAAACTGTGCAAAGGAAAAACTGGTAAAATTACAAATAAATAATCAAAGTCAAAAAATTAAGAAGCTCTTCATCCTAGTTGAACAGATAATCAGGATAAAAGGAATATTGTGTTGGCAAAGGTGAAAACATCCTTCACCCTTTGCCTTTTTGCCAAGTCAATCCCCATTACTGGATTCTGACACATGAAAGTCACAAAGAGAGTAAACAACATACTTTTGAACCAAACTATCATATTGAGCCACCAGTTAAAATTGGAAATAGTCTCCAGCGTTAGTGCAAGCAGACATTTGTCTCCTGTCAGTCCCATCACTCTAGCTCAGCGCTGATGATGGGGACTCATCCTACTGTGCTAATGGACCTTAAAGCTTTTTTTTTTTTTTATAAGAAGGTGCTTTTTTGCAAAAGGCACATGGAGAAAGTGGCAGACTGCCTCAACACCCATCACCTGGGACCACTCAGGTCCTAAGACAAGAAAGCTTGCAGACAAATCCCCATATACACACAGATAACGCAAGAGCTGATGCTCATTAAACCATCGACACCTCCTGACGTGAACCTCTTCTGTTGGGCTGGATGGCATAGAGTCACTGGCGCCTCCTTGGAATGACTCATTTACCCCAGCAAGAGCAGAATCACTGCCAAAATGGGCAACAAGAATGCTTAAATGCACACTATTGCTAAACTTAGCAGGAGTTTGGTCTGCTTGAACAGTTAACATTTTATATACATATATAAATAAAATATATACTACAAATTTGTAGAAAGAATATAACAGTGCAGCTACAAACAACTTGACTTTACACTTAGAACAGTGCTGAGATAAAACAATGTTTTTTTTTATTTAATAACGACTTACCAAACCCAACAACGCACTTCGTTATAGCTTTTGACTGTATAGCGACATTTTTCTTCCCACCGCTATCCTAAGAGATAAGAAAACATTTGGCATCTTTCTTCTGACCTGTTAAAACCATTGGGATTTATTTTCCAGGACAGGTTTAAATAGAAAAAACAAATTATTTAATTATGCAGCCAATCCTGACACAGGTTTGTGTCACACCGAGGCTCTCTGTAGTGAGACCAACCCCAAACCCAAGACAGGAAAGAGACGCTTACTCGGTCTTTGACTCCTGGGATCAAGGCACATCAACAGCTCAGCAAAGGCAGCAGCTATTTCATAATTTCTACGTTAAACAGTAATCTCTCTTGGTAATTTGGTGTCCGCGAAACGTAAAAGAGGAGAGTTATAATGTACGCTAGGGCAGAAGAGAATAGGAGCTCAAATGTAATATTTAATTGTTTAAAGTGCATTTAATCATCAACGCAGATTTGATGGTTGTAAGTTTTTTTCAATGCGCAACATTATAATTATTCCTGTCTTTATTCGATGAAGTCAGTGAAGAAGAAAATGAGAAATGACGCAGAGCAAGAGGTCAATTACAGCACTGCAAAACTAAATGTCATCAAAGCAGCGCTTTTATTTATCCTCTAATGTCCTTCGATGTATCAGTCGGTCAGTAAAAACTGAAAGACATATGTTTAAGTAACCAAAACAAAAACAATCGCGGATAAAACGTGTTATAAGCAGCTGACCGTGTGAGATCGAATATGTCAATCAAAAGGTGTTGCAGCAAAGCAAATACATGACTGTAGAGTTTTTTCTCTCCTGGTGAAAATGAAGGAAACAGTGGAGCGTAAATTGCTCCGAGCTAAAATGTACCACCAAAACACATTTTAGATTAGACTATTTACTATGCCTTTTCTGCCACAGACAATTGTGGTGGATTTTTTTTCAAATGGGAGAATACTGAGATGGATCAGGTCACACTAATACAGGTATTTCTTCAAAAGCAGATTTTCTACACTTGCAATCCACAGGCAAATTGAACATTTGGTAACAACATTTATTCAGTGTCTACATTGTTTGCAGTATGGAAATTTTATCCAATATGGACATTATTGAGTATCCATATACTGGTGATTTCATCATGTTGCATATATTACAGTACTTATGGTGAAGAACCCACAGACTGCAGATGCAAAGACTGTTTAAAAAAATTGAGAAAAAAATATTCAAAGGAATTTTGGTCTCTAATAAGCATCTAATCTATGGAGTTACATTACAAATGTCATGTCATCTACTATAAATCAAATGATTATACTGCTGGCAGCATTTGCATTGTTCGCCTTGGATTGATCTTTACCCCCCGCTTTTAATGTCAAGAAATTTTCAGGCTGCAACTGTCACTTTATTAAAAGCTTTTGGCTGCCTAAATGTGCCATGTCTCACACCGTGTAGGTAAATTCACAGCTCTAATAACTTTCCACAAAAAACTCTGTCAATTTTATTTAAATCAGTGTTTCCTTCCAATGGTGGAATTGCTGGGGAGGTGTTGAAATTTGGCTTTTAGGTTTGCCATCAGCACTAGAAGTTGAACAAAACATGACAAATTACATGGAAAGAATAGGATGTGTTACATTTTGGAAAATGCGCAGGATGTCTAAATGGAAGAGTGATTTACAAACACAAATGCTTTTATGGTAAAAAGCTTAGAGTTGCAGGGTGTAGCAGAAAATGACAACAATATAACTCTGGGCACGAGAATTCAAAAATAGACTTCTTAGCGTTCGAAGGAGCTCATGAAGTCACGCTCTACCGTCTTGGGAAAACGAATGTAACAAAGGCAAGATGTATTGCCAAAAATTGTTTACTTGCTTTTAAGAGCCAGTGTTGTCAGGGGAAAGCTTAGTTTTACTTATAACTTAAGAGAGATTCTTGGTGAGAAATAAAGGTTATTGTATTTTAATTAAAACATTTATTTTTCTCAGCACCCAATGATTAACCTTGATGAGCAAGACAAAAGAAAATATTTTAATTGTTTACTCCTTCAAAATAACAATTTTGTTAGTTTTGAGATTTAGCATGAATGTTTGTTTAACACAGTTCTAATTTAAGCTATTCTTAGTGCCAGTGAGGAATTTATCAAAGAAATATATTATCATGAAAATAAAATGTGATCTGCAATGGACTGCCTCTCAATGTCTAGCTATATAAAATAAATTAAACCAAACAAATTAATGAACATTGTCACCTACAGAGGAACTATACAGACAGAGAATCCTGATTGCAGGAACAGAAATCATCAGAAATCATTAAAGTTTGCAAAGGTCTTTCAAAAATAATACTGAGCAAAGCTACTCCAAAATTTGTCTGTTGGATTTAATCTAACTTGATTAAAGAGCTGCTGAAAGTAAAACAAAACAAAATATCAAAGTAATGGCTATAAATATTGATCTAAAAAAGTCTAAGCAAACTGTTGCCTCTATATATAGGGTTGTTTTTTTGGGGGGTTTCAAGTTGAGCTGCTGTATTTTTCTTTAGGGTGTATTTCAGTGTGTGCTAACTGAATGCACACGTGTATGTATAAAAGAAATCGAGCGGAACACAAAAACATGGCTGCTTGAAGTCCCTGAACTCAGTCACAGAAATAGAATACTGATAAAGAAATCCACAGTCTTCTCACTCCACTAACTCCCATCGCGCTATCTGCCCACCAAGCCTTCCTCCACCTCCTCCACATCTCATCTGGCTCTAACTTTCAGCTTTGAGCCATACCCTCTCCATTTCATGCTCCTTGTATCGTTTTGTGTTTGATTTATGCGTATTAAAAATTCTCCACACTCAAAAATTCTCCACACTCACATTCGGTCAGTGTTTCTTAGGAAACACCGCTTTGTCAAACCCCTCTTAGACTGGGCGAGCTCCCCATATTACCACGCCTCAGTGACCGTCTCTGTCGCTCACCTCATTTCCTTTTTACGTACCATCTAAATGCTTGTTAGCTTAAGCAAGACTTAGGAGTCCCTCTAGCTTTGCAATCTCAATTAAGAGACCACAGCTCATTGAAAGAGCCTTTAATCTTCAATGAAGAGAAACATGAACACATTTTCCCCTGAATATGTTGCTCCTACTTTGGGTTTAAACTCCATCCTCACTGGAGTGGGATGGGGCAGTTTACACAAGTGAAAAACAACTTTTTGGGGGGAAAATGTAATGCAAGTATTCCTAATATGCTTCATTAAGACAGATTTCCAGCAAACTAACTTTTTGCACACACATGCTTTTGCTAAATTGGACAGCATTCTGTGTAAATTAAAACCAAATAGGATGCCATTGGTTCTCTCCAAATAGGTAAACAGAAGTAATAAAAAGAATAAAAATAAGCTGGCACATCTCAGACCTCTGTAATGTATAGAGCCATCTGTTTTAAATCCCTCCGTGCAATGAAGGTTGTGCACACTAGTGCAAAAAGAATGATTTTCAGGCATTGAAAGTACATAACTCTATGCACATATGGCCAGAGCTCCGAGCACACCCGGTGCCGTGCCTTAGTGTCGGATTGTGACAGCGGGCTGATGTGAATCTATTCAGCATTCAAAGATAAATCAGCAGGAAAGACAACAGTTATTTGTTGGCAAGTAAGTGAACTTTCAGACCAAAAACTATTGGAACATATACAGTGATATACGCCACCGCATAAGTGCTAGTAAGGAGATTCTTTTTTTTTTTCTTTTGACTGCATACAAACTTGGAAAACTTTAAAGAAAGTCTTACCTGATGCAGAGGAACAGCAGCATTAATTTATAAGATATGGCAGGAAAGAAATATATGGGTAAAGTAGAGAAAAATGGAGGAAGATGATGGGAGAGAGAGGGAGGGGAAAAAACCAGACACACAGTTAGTCAAGCACTGTACCATATCCATTTTGAGTTAAAAGCCCCACTGGCAAAGTGACATCTATCAATGTCATTGCTCCCTCATCCATATTTGAACAGTCATTAATCATGGAGTCTGGACTGATGTGGGCCATAATGCTGCCTGATAGTCCAAAGCCTTGATTATAATTAGTACGAGCACCTAAGTCGAAGCTGAAAAGAGAAAAAGCTGAAAGTTGTACCATTCCTGGCAACATTTGCTAAAACCATTTGCCAAGCAATCACATCAGAAAGAATATTTTATGTTGAATTAGAAGTTAGGGTTTTTTTTCTGACATGATGACAAATGTTCAAATCATTTTTCTTTAAGACTGGTCTGTCATGTATGTTTAATGAAAACCTCTGGAGTAACCCGAAAAGAACATTTTCTCTCCCTACTGCCATGGTACAAAACAAATAAGCCTGTTTGTGTTCACTTGTGACTGAATAGTCAAACTAAAAACAACTTGAACCTATACAGGTGGACTGAAACAAATTAGCTCAGCATCAAAAAGTACTCTTATTTCAGTAAGCCAATGTAAATAAGGAAACCCATCTCCCACAAAGCGATACATTGATTTAGTTCTGTTTAGGTTCATCATTACAGAGATAACAGAGTCATTCCATCACATATTGGTACTTTTTACAGTGTGGACAGGTGCCATGTCCAGTTGGAAAAGAAATCCAAATCTTCATAAAGTTTGTCAGAGAAAACCATAATGTTCCCTTAAATTTCCTATCAAATGGCTGCACTGACTTTAGACTTGAAAAAAACCTCAACAAATAGCATAGATTAGAATAGATTGTTTGGATTCTGTTTCTCTCTCCAGACTCTGGGTCCTTGTTTGCCAAACGAATTGCAGAATCTACTCAGGACATGAACAACACATAGAGGAATTCATGAAATCTGAAGAATAATCTGTTGAGATCATCAGCCAGTTTGGAGGATGAGCTCCAGTAGCAGTCTTCTCTACCGACAAGGTCAATGAGGCATAGATTTATGATTTGTGAATGCTTTCTATGACCATGTTTGTTGTGTGCAATGACGGGGGCAATAACACTCCCAGTCAGATGGTAGCGCCAAACGCACAGCAAATGAAGAAAATGACAAGTTAACCCAGGAGCTGAATAAAAACAACACTAAGAATTACATGGAAGAGAAATCCACTGCTTTTCATCTTGTGGATACTTTATCTCCTGGGATCCACATTGTGATGAGAAATAGCTACTGTTGCTTTTCTTCCGTCCTTTGAGTAGAATGCTTATGAACAATTATCAATCCCTTAGATTTCTAAGTGGAATATGGTTGCTCAACGGAGATAAGTAAAATTTTATGGATTGGGACATGTGTTTGTGATGTCAAAGTGACTCAAATTGGTCTCTCATGCCCTTAATGTGCAATACTGATAAAATGTAATGCGATTTACTGCCGCAGTAAAGCTCTCAACCACAAACAAGCTGTTCATTTTGTTGACTTTGATGCTAAGTTAAGGAAGAATTGGACTGGTGCCGCATATTGGTAGATATATGGATCATTATCACGGTCACAAAAGTCCCTCAAAAAACTGGAAACAACAGTTTGCATTTATTCCAATTCTTAGTAATGATTAAGCTTTCTCCTACAAAAAGTAACAAGAATATTTCCTTTAAATTTGGTTGCGATTTTAAGACATAGCAATGAGGACTTTTGATTTTTTTGTGCATGAATCAAATCACTGATGCACAATGAAGCTTCACCACCCAAGTGCAGTAAATATTCAACTTATGTGAGCCTGAATCTGTGTAAATATACGGTACTATAAAAAAAGTAATCTAACAAACTGCTTTTGGCAATTTAAAAGGATGCAGTGATTTTACTTTTCCTGCTCTTACATTTGGTTACATCACAGTAGCTTTTTTCCAGCATGTGGAATGAAAATGTTTGGATCTTAGATTATCATTCCAAGCATATGGTTGCTCACAGTAAATGCCAAATTCGTATTTTCTATGACGTGCACACATCCTCTCTCAGGGACAGTTGTAGTATTTATTTTGAACATTTAAGAACTACTCAAGCACCCAACGCTTGTTGATTTCTAGTTCATACACATTTTTGTAGCAAGTGTGGGTAAACTTTGGCAGTAAGAGGAATGGTACAGCTGGAGAATAATGACATTTTCTGTAGGAAAGCACTCAAAGTGTAATGTACACAAATAAATCCATGAGGATGTCAAAGGCTTACACAAAAGACAAAGCACAGGCTTGTTAGGTGGGACATCCCATCAAAATTGTTTGATATATTTGTCATTTTAGATTAGATTGTAAATTTGTTAAGAATGTTTTCATAGAGACACCAATCTTTAAGCATTTACTTTTCCTTTAAAACAATGCACCTGTTTGTCAAACTGCAGAATAAATTACATGTACATTTTTTAGCTCACATTAATAACACATGAACAAACATTTTCCCTATGCTCTGCCGAGCTAGTAATGTGTGAGGCCATAGACAAGGCGATTATAATACATTTGAAGCACATCTTGTGTCTGTTTTGCATCTGTGTGCTGGAGAGTCAGAATCTTGAAGATGAAATCTCTAGTAAGAACTGGGACAGAGAGTATGATTAGGCATGTAAATAAATTAATATTGGGAATATTTTTGTCAATACATGTCACGGTATGTCCAACAACTGTGACCGATTTGGACATCCAGCATAGGAAGTCTCATGACAAGATGGGGATGCGGATGGACGCCTCGGTACTAAGATACCGAGGCGTATTAAGATACGCCTCGGTATTACGCCTCACTGTACGCCTCACTGTACAGTTTTGGAGTTTGTGAAGCTGCAGCCACTGATCTGAATGATCTCACCAACACTCTGACACAATACATTGGGTTTTGTAAAGACGTGTGCAAGTCAAGACCATTTGAACATACAACAAACTACGGTTCACGCTGTAAAATCTGCTGTTATGATTGGGATCAGTGCTGACTAGGAAGAATCTGATTTGCCTTAGCTTTAACCATCTTCCTGATATCTTGATGTTGCCGCAATGTTTCCACATACATTTTTTCTTCATCATAAAATCTATTTTGTGAAGTGCACCAGTTCCTCCTGCAGTAAAAGCCCACAACATGCTCCTGTCACTCTCATGCTTCGCAGGTGGGATACAGTTTTGCGAGTTTCCCCCTTTTTTCCTTCAAGTAATGTATAATGAGGGTCATCATGGCCAAATATTTCAAATGCAGTTTCAGGAGATCCCAAGACATGTCTCTAAAGACTATGGTCTTTGTCCCTATTTACAAATAATAATTAGAATTGTGTGTGACTTTTCAGGCCACGTTTTTAAAGAACTCTATTTTTGTTGTTATTGAGACCAAAAGGCTCAGCAAACATCTTCATAAGGTGCCTTTCCTTTTGTTTTCCAAACCACAAGATCTCAAACACAGAACCTACATCCTTGAGAATGGTAGAATGGTTAAGGGGGCAATATTACATTAAATGAGCTATAAGGCTTTCTCAGGGAGTGGTTCGTTCAGTTTGATTATTTTAGAAAAGTGAGAGAAAACCTAAAACTCTGTGAAACAGTGCTTACAACGTATGGTTTCAAATGTATGTACCCGATGTGACATATAATTGGTTAGATTAAGCAAAATTGAGCAGTCAAATTTCTTGGTATTTCAAAAGTTTTACAAGGCTGTCAAATTGAACCCAGTATCACACTGGCCAGTAGGTAAGGACCAATTATCCCTTCATTATAGCACCTTTGAGTCTGTATTTTCAACACAAAGAGAACATTTAACTTCAAAGTTGATTCATTATAAGCTTGTAGAACGGGAGAAGATGAGGACTTGAGTGAGTTTGATAAGGGTTAGATTATGATGGCAACATGACTGGGTCAGAGCATCTGTGAAACGGCAGCTAGTGGGGGTTTCCCTGCTTAGAGTTTATAAAAAGTCCAAGGAAACAACAGCGCACACCCTGAGGGGGGCCTGGTGAAATTCATAATTGATAAATAAAGGGTGATTTGGCACCAAAAGTGAGAACAAGAAACTAGCTTTTGGTCATAATGCTATCCAAAATTACACTTTATTATTTGGTTCAATTAGGCAGCCTGTCAGTTTCTTATACTCTTCATATGTACACCATCTCTTAATGCATTTGCTGGAATACTTTATGTGCTTTCTAATTGTTTTATTGTGAATTTCTACTAAATCCTTCACCAACCATTGTTGCACCCAGGAAGTGTACCTTTTTGCAAAGAATCATGGTTGCACAATTTCTGTCACAGAGAAAATTTAAATTTTTTAATATCTAAAGCAAAGCAAATAAATCATATAAAAATATACTGTAGTAGATTTGTTTCAAAATAATCCATGTAGCTAAATAGATAAATAAAATGCAATTTAGTCATGGAAACACTCTTTG
Source organism: Alfaro cultratus (assembly GCA_903066825.1). NCBI lineage: Eukaryota > Metazoa > Chordata > Actinopteri > Cyprinodontiformes > Poeciliidae > Alfaro > Alfaro cultratus. The sequence continues at coordinate 5,655 of CAEFZX010000396.1, read as the reverse complement.
GGAGGCATTCAACACAGATTTGTTTGGGGATATTAAATGTAGATTTTTCTTATTCATACTATACTACAGAAGAAAAACAGTTTTGTATGCTTTACCACAGAAGAAATAAAATTGCCTATTACACCACATGCTATTTAATTCATCTGGATGTTCTTTACTACCATGTGTAAGCAGCTCTGATCAATAACACGGTGCAGAAGTTCGTTGCTGGGATCGCTGCCAGGAAGCCCAATTTCATTTTGTTCCTTGCTCCGTTGAGATAAGATTCCCACCTTATTTTGGACTAAAGTATTCTTGCTCTTATCACAATGTCTTATCAAATCACTTTTAAAAAGGGTGAGTAGCGAGTAAGTGCTTCTGCGGTCTTCTCAGAACCCCGAAAGTGCAATGTTCAATTAGTTCCTGAGATCCTGCTCCTTTTTCACCTCCCATTTCCTCAGCCGCTCTGAGCATCTTGCTGTAATCTTCCTTTTGACTCTTAAGTCCCAAAAAAAACACTACAAAAAAAAACAAAAAAAACACGCACTTGGATATCTCGTTGTGTACATCAGATTTTAATAAGATTTTAATGGTTTATATCTATTATAAATCCTAGCTCTTCTTGAAAAGAACTAGGACAAGCCCAAGAGGCTACACTGTAAAACTGTAAAATAGTGTGGCTATAAACAAATCTACAAACCTGGCCTGTGCCAGGTGCCAGTTTGCATCCTATGATCAGGTCAACACCGTAAAATTAAGTTTGAAAATAATTACAACTTCCCATTAGAAAGGTTCATGCCTCACAAAATAAACCAGTGTAAGATGTCTGTTAAAAGCCAGCAGGTGAAAATAAGTTACTTTGCCGCTGCTGAAACTGTAGTCTATGTTTTTTTGCACATGTAAAAGCAGGTAATTTTCTACCCATTAACTGCCAAATGAGTCTAAGAACATTTATCTAAAAGAAAATGGGGATCTGCTGCTCAGTCTGTGAAGTGAGCACACAGCATTAGTTTAAAAAAAGAAAACTACGGCTTGAAAAGCACAAATAGGTACATTTTGATCATCTGATTCCTGTAAGGTGACTCACTGCCAACATTCAACCTTGTAGCATTAGAGAAGATGCAGTACGGAGACCCTGTTCATTTAAGTCATATTTTTGTTCAACAAAAACTTAGAGGACTTAAACGTGGAAACATAATTACTCAAGAACGCTTTTCTTAAAGAGCGTAAGATATGCAAGATAAACTGCAACTATATGCATATTCTCACATATATGAAAGAAATCTTTCTGCTGATACTAAATTTTGTAATATCATTTTAAACTTAGACCATGTAAACTTCCAGATAAAGCCACAGTTTTGGAGCAAATCAATATTTATATTTCTCCCAGTTGAGTGGTACTGGTACAGGCAACAGCCTGCTGAAGGACAGTTTGTCAATTTCACATTTAACAAATGACTCATTTAGCCTAATTCAGGTTGGCATGGCAGTAACTGTGATGGGCCAAGACCACCTTTTTGATGCTAGTCTCTGCAGGGCTCAATCAATGTGAGATAGTCAGCAAAATGTTGCCAGAGAGGCTAAAACACATGCAGAGATGTGTCTTATTTCTTTAAGTTGAGGGTAATAAATAGACAGTGTAAAGGATTATGTCATTTTTTTTGTTTACATTTTGTTCAAATTTGACACGTAGAGACAATTACATTTTATTTCTCTTTCATCCCTTTTCAAACAGCTCATGTAATAATGCATAAAAACTTTCTGATATATATTGCCCATCTTTTCTTGATCGCAGGGATGGTTTCGAATGATCTTAATGCAATCCAAGTCTGAACTGTCAGACAGCGGGTCAGAAATACCAGATGATGTCAATGGGCTTTTTGGTTCTCACTTTATTGCTCTTGATGGAATCTTTCATGTGTTTTTCTAAGCTTTCAAACCCAGTTTTGTGTTCAGAGTGGACTCAACTTTTTTGTGCCGTTTGGCCAGAAAATCTCACCAACCATAGCAATATGAGATTTATTCCTTTTAAGACCACTTTTCAATTTCTAGATTTTCTCCGCTGTTTGTTCCTGGCAGATCAGTTTTGAAGCCATCAGGATTGGTGATTTAAAACAGACCATTTTGCTTCACCAATCAGGCAAGAGATTATGAGTTACAGGTGAATCATCTTTGGATCATTGCACACGCCGGCGTGTGGGATATATCTGGGAGCGAGTGAAGATTTAGCTCTCTGAGTTCATATGTTTGAAGCTGAAACATTTGCAACTGCGAGGATGTGAGTGAGTTTCACATGCCACATTATTATGGTAAATGAATGGGTGAAAATATCACTAAAAATGCAGCTCTTGTGCAACTCTTCTGGTTTGTAATGATCATCATTTTCAAAGGCAGACAAAGGAAGACCTTAGCCACCAAGTCAAGAGGAGCCGGGGCTCATTGATGCAGATGGAAAGAAAAGGTTGGTATCTGTGGTATATTCAATAAATTTCTACTTCTAATTAAAATTTATCAATCCGGCATGGTTCCAGTCTTTAAGATCTGCTATCCTGCAACTTATTTATGCTTCCCTTTTCCAACACACCTAGAATAAATGAATAGTTGGTTACCAGGGTTCTGCAGAGCTGAATGACAAGCGGAGGAGCAATCAGTGGGAATTAACCTGCCAACCTTTTAAAGTGAACAATACATCCTGAAGTAGTTTTGGTGGGAACCGTGACAGGTTCTTTAATGCACTTCAGTTCCAAAAGAACTGTCCACTTCTGTGAATGGGTTCTATCTTTTCTCCATTGTGGTTTGCTGAGTTGTTAAGTCTTGGAAATAGCTTTTTAGCCTCTTTTTTTGCTGTTAGAGGTGACTGATAATTTTTCACCCATTTTTAAAATTTCTTTATGTTGGGACATGATGCATTTGAAATATTTTGCTCTACTTCATGCAATCAGAGATAGATATTGGGAGAAATCAGGCATGGGTAAGGCTGGTGGAAATAAATTGATAGTTTAAAAAAAGGTGGTTCAGCAATTTATTCACAATTCAACAAGGGAGGCAGGACACATTCGATTGGAAAGCCTTTTCACCCACAAATGAAATGATTTGCTTTGATATTAAAATATGTTTTATGATCTGAAACATTACAGGAAAAAAAAAAATCTTTAAATAACAATAACATGTGAGGAGAAAAACTCTTTCTAAAGCAATGTGTGCCATAGAATGAGCCTGTGTGAGAGAGGAGATTGAGGCTTAAAGCAGCCATCTGTGACAAACTGAGGAAATCTGAGTCACACTAAAGAAATTCCTAAGAGATGGTCACACACTTGTGGCAGGTTTCACAATTTTCACCAGAGAAAAAAAAAGAAATCTGCACTACAGCAAAACCAGAGCAGCCAGGTCAATTCAATCAACTGAATACCCTGTAGGTGATAATTCTTTATTGGGAAAGATCAATGTAAACTCATGAAAAACAAAATCACTGATCAACATAGAAAACAAACAAAAAAAAACAAACATGTTACTTGGGGCATAAATAACGGTAATAATTAAGATAAATCAGCCAAAGAACTGAAGCTGAACACATTCTTGCTTTGATTGCTATTGTAACACTGATAAAATATCAGTTCTGGCTACAACGTTGCTCTTCAGCAGGTCTCTCAGCATACGCAGCTTTATCTCAACAGATGGTCCAGAATCTGTTTGATCAACCAGAAAGGGCACATCACTTCAATATTCACTGCTCTCCACTAGCTATGCTTGAATGTAACATAAAAAACTAAAGACTACCTGTGCACTGACGTTTACGACCCGATGTGTTTTTTTTTTCACCCAGTGAAAGAAATCCTTCGACTCTATGTGCCCTATGTTGCTGCATTCGATTAAAAAACAATGTCTTTCACTGGTAGCCCTTACAAACAATGAAATTCCAGTCCAGACTGTTCATTTGTTATCCCATAATGGTGAATTGAGCCACTGAATGCTATCAGAGCAGGGGCCAGGCCTGCCACCAAAAGTCTCTGGAGACCTTGAGCACGCACCATTTTACAGCTTCCAACATCATAACGTGTTTTGTTTCACACTCACTTTGCAGTTCACCTAATCTACTTGTAACATGGCCTTTTAAAGAAATGTTGTGCTCACTACTTTAAGAGCTTCATATGAAGCAGCGCATTTTGTTTCTCATTTGTCTAAAGTTTTACTCACTTCACTCAGAGGATTAACTATGCATAGCAACCTACTTACCAGCTCTGTGCTGCTTATTTTTTATGATTGTCTTCTTAAAGGGCATCTTCCATTTGGTTTTGGAGCCACAAAACACAAAAATCTTTATAGACCTGCCATAAATAAGTCACAATGACCCTTTCCAATGATTTTCAAAGCAGATAAGTCATTTAATAACGCTTTTTTTCTTTTGACACTGAACTATTAGAAGAAATATTTTTTTCTAAATGGAACTTGTATGTTAACGAGAAAGGCACAACGGCCTGTTGTAGACAAAAAGGGGATACACTTTTGAAGACCAAGACAAAAAAAGAAACATTTCTGGAATACTTGTGCATACATCTAACAACACATATGAAGAAAGCACTCTTCTTCTCTATAAGTAAAGATACTGATGTTAATCAGGTTTGTCAAAGGAGACTTGAAGGTAGGTCTCCTTACTAATAAAAACCGGAGGAGTTTGAAACAGCTCTTGCCACAGGATTATGAATGAACTATAATGCACAGTTCTGACTTTTGGCTGAGGAAAAGATAAGGCAAAAGCAGCTGGATGGCAACATGACAAAGCTCATCCCATGGTAACGACCACGGCCACGGTTTACCACACAACTAAGGCGGTGAGCACGTAGGCAAGAAATTGTTTGATAAGTGTTTTTATGGGGGAGTTCTTTTTTTTTTTTTTTTGAGTGGTTGTTGCTTATGTCGTTTGTCAGTACAAAATGTCTGTGGATTATAGCAGTGGTCCCCAACCCCAGGGCCGCAGACCGGTACCGGTCTGTGGAGCAATTGGTATTGGGCCTCGAAAGAAACAATTAAATATTTCCGTTTTATGTATTATTTGAATCTGGAGGATCTTTTATTTTGAAAATCCTTTAACCGGATTCTCTCAGTTACGTCTTGCGCGCCAACATTGAGCCACAAGCAGCAAAATGAGTCAGAAACAGATCAGAGTCTTTAGAAAGTTTCTTTGAAGGGGAAAAGGCCCAGAGAAGAGACAGGAGGATGGATTTATCCCGGTAGGTGATTCACACAGTCCAAGCTGCTCTGCATGATATGCGACGACTGGCTCGTTAATGAGGCAATGAAGCTTCAAACTCCTTCGCCACATAGAGACCAAGCATCCTGTGCATAAGCAACACTTCGGGTGTCATTGTCTCTCTTCACTCCCTGATGGGACCGACTCGTTGCAGAGAAACAAGCTCAGGGCTCCATTAGTCGTTATCGTGAGTTAAAATTTTCACGAAAGTAAAATGTTTGTTTTTGTGGTGACTCTGTATCTTATTTCGAAGGGATGTGTGTGACGGAGGAGCCGTCACGAGCTGGGACCTAATTAGAGAGTCCGTGTTAGCACATACATATACATCATACATCCACAACCGCTAACTTATTTTTTTTTGCAGTTGGGCTGGTGCGGTTCATCGTGGGTGCACACGCGGTGTAACCTGCTTTCAGCTTGACGTTCAT
>CAEFZX010000394.1:0-93402 GCA_903066825.1 Alfaro cultratus | reverse complement strand
TAGTAGTTTAGCATTAGCTTCTGGTAATTGTTTTTGTGTAGTAGTTTAGCATTAGCTTCTGGTAATTGTTTTTGTTTAGTAGTTTAGCATTAGCTTCTGCTAATTGCTTTTGTTTAGCAGTTTAGCATTAGCTTTTGCTAATTGTTTTTGTGTAGTAGTTTAGCATTAGCTTCTGCTAATTGTTTTTGTTTAGTAGTTTAGCATTAGCTTCTGCTAATTGCTTTTGTTTAGCAGTTTAGCATTAGCTTTTGCTAATTGTTTTTGTGTAGTAGTTTAGCATTAGCTTCTGCTAATTGTTTTTGTTTAGTAGTTTAGTATTAGCTTCTGCTAATTGTTTTTGTTTAGTAGTTTAGTATTAGCTTCTGCGAGTTGTTTTTGTGTAGTAGTTTAGCATTAGCTTCTGGTAAATGTTTTTGTTTTGTAGTTTAGTATTAGCTTCTGCTAGTTGTTTTTGTGTAGTAGTTTAGCATTAGCTTCTGGTAAATGTTTTGTGTATAGAGCAATTTGGCGTTAGCTTCTGCTAATATTTATACGTGTTTAGTGGTTTAGCTGTTGTGTTCCAGTTTTGTCTGGAAGTGACTGGTTCTGGTTTAAACTGCTTCTCTCTAATTGGAGATTTAACATTTAGTTTGTCATTGAAGAAAAAGTAAATATGAAACATAAACTTCTTTGCTTTCTGTATGTAGACAATAAAGATTTTATTGTGTTCAAATATTTTAAAATCTCATCCATTTCCAAAAGATTTTATTTTTTTCTCCTAAAATCTAATCAATTCTGAAATAATAATTTTAATCACTGAGCTTTACAACTGAAAAAAAATGCTATAAAGTACATTTATTTTGAAAATTAGAATATTGACACTTTAATTGGAAACTGAATGTTTATATTTAAACTAATCACACATATAAATCAATTTAAATATTAGACAATGAACAACAACAAAGAGTTACTGTAAATGAAAACAAGACAACCCAATCGGAGTACACACATTTTCTTTTGGCCAAAACAAAACTTTTTAACAGTTGTATTTTAATTTTTTGTCAGCCTATTACTCTTTCTTCCTCTTCTTCTCATTACTTAAGTATTAATAATCATCACGTTTCAGCTCTGTATTGTTTATATTTCAGATTGCTCCACCCTGAAATAAACTCCTTCAAGGTTACCAACATGCACTGAAAAAATCTAAGCCCAGCATTAAATCCCTATATAAAGTTTTACCACTCTATTAAATTGAATACTTGCTCATAATTTATTCATGCTTGATTTCAAAAGCTTGAGTTCCAGCTTGGCGGAAAAGGATAATTCACTTTCAGGAGGATTATTTGACACATATTGACTTACATCTGTTTGAAACCATCTTTAGAGTTGTAAACGTTGCATTTGCACAATTACAGGACCGTCTGTAATAATTCCAGCAAAGTAATGCAATAATAATTCTGCATAAGTGAAAGGTTAATAAAAGTACAAAATGTCAAGCTGTTGAGCGTCTGTAATGTATGTTGAGCCAATGCGCGACACTCCGCTCGGACAAACACCATCAGTCACCAGAAATCTCCTGTAATCCGGCGCCTGATCGGTGGATTAAGCCGCGTCTTTGACAAGGACAGAGCGGCAGCCTGCATGTCTGTCTGTCTGAGTCCGTTTTCATGTCTTTGAGACGGAGGAAGCACTTAGAGAACTCTGCATAAAACAGCACTGTGAGCCTGTTGAGAGCTGCTCCTCTCCCCTCTGGGGAAACTGGGTTGCGGGATCTTTTCAGACCTAAAGTAAAAGCTTAGGCTCCGTTCACACTGCAGCCTCAAGTGACTCAAATCCGATTTTTTCTTTTCACCTCAATGCGACTCGTATCTGATTTTTTCACGACAGTCCGAACAACACAGCTCGGATTTTTCCCCCCGAATGCGACCCAGATTGGATTTCTGATCGCTTCAAATGTGACCTGAATCTTAACGGTCCTGGACGTCATTGATGCTCGACCAACGTCACAATCCTGCGTCCTGATACGCGCAAGCGGGAAGAAAAACAACAACCATGGCGGACGGTAACGAGGATTAAGTTGTTCATGTGCTGCAACTTCAAAATCATAAGACATGCTACACCGTTAGCATCCATGTTTACTTCCGGCAACACTGAGCACGCTCTCTATGTGTGACGTTATTGCGCCCTCTACTGCGCATGCGGAGACACTTTCATGCCCTTTGCAGTTCAAGTCGTGTATATTTGGAAGTGTGAACGACCAAAAAAGTCCGATTTGACAAAAACATCAGAATTGAGATTTAAGGCCTGCAGCGTGAACGTAGCCTAAGTGACACTGCAACTGGCGATTATTTTAGTAATCGATAGTTCTGATCATTAATCAGATAAAAAAAAAAAGGCATATTCTGCAGCTATACTTAATATTATTCAAGTAAGGTAAAAAGTACATGGCAGTAAAACCATTTTTTCATCACTGACCTTACCTGCACTTCCATTGACTGTAAACTTTTTACACTGTGATGATTTGCGGTTTTTCGGCTGCATCAAAATTAGTGTATATTGCAAAACTGCAATGGAAACACTTTTTTCTCATCACGGGTCATGAGATCAACAGGATGTTACTACATCAGGAAACGATAAAGAAGACAGCAGGAAGTGGCATGAGGATGATTGTTTTTAAACTTATCACATTAATAAGGTTATTCATATTACTTTAACTGTAAGGGAAATAGCGCAATCATAATTTTTTATTTTTTAAATATATGTATTAGCTGCATAACCAAATTTTTTTTGCACAATTGCAGTTAAGTTTAAAATGCTCTGTGGCGCCGTATCATCCAGATGAGTACATTTTTTAAATATATTTGATCTCATGCATTTATCCCACATAACCTCCTTAAAAGCCATTATCTGAAACTTGATGCCATGTTTACGTCCAACTCTTCAGAGCTCTGAGGTCTCTAATCCCTGAGCAGACTACTGCCAAACTCCTCCTGGGATTACAGAACAGCTACTATCAGCAGCAGAAAGATCAGACCGTTTCTGCGCAATACTAAACTCCACCATCCTCCATCTATCCTACCTAATCTCTGCTGAAATGTAGGTTTAAAGTCACATTTAATATGCGGTTCTGACCCAGAAAGCACATCTGCAGACAGCCTTGATCCTCCCCCTATTCTCTTTGTTCATTCATAAAGCCTCTCCAAGCAAGAAAAACACAATCAATACAGAATAAAGCACATAAATTCAGCTTTAGATTAGCTTTGATTTATTTATTTTTCTCCGTCTGATTCATCTTTAACAAAAGCTGGTAGAGAAAAACATTTGTCCTGCATGGCTTTCAGTGGTAACGGTGAATACGGCATCTTAATTGCGTGTCCCTGCTTTGTTGAATCGATGCAGCAGAGAACTTGAATCTCTCAGCTGCGTTATCGACCTCTGCTTGAAGTTTTGTTCCTGCGTAAAAAGTCGCCCTTTTGTGCTCCTTGCGTCTTCAGGAGCTCACCGGCTGTAAAGTGGAGCAATCAATGCATTAATAATGAGGACAGAACAGACAAGAGTTTAAGTGGTTTTATTGGGTCTTTTTTAAACTAAAATTAAAGTAACATCAATTATTGATGTTTGACTGAAAAAAAATCATCATTTAGAGACTTCAGGATGTTCCTGCTGATTCTTATGCATTCATCTTCTGGAGAAAACCCCAATTTCTCCTGATTTTTCTGCGTCAGGTCCCTGTGTTCATCAACTCTGGTATTCGAGAACCAAATCAAAAGTTTCAAAAGTTTATTTTTCATATAAAAACCAGAGTTTTTATATGAAAACTCCAGTGAAGTCGGCCTTTCCCTTCTTTGAATTAAAAGAAGTTGGTCTCAAATGTTAGTGCAACAAAAAAATCCATCCACCCATCCATGTCGCTATTAATTTAAAAAAGTCAGTCCACATTTAAAAAAAATAAAATAAATCAAGTTAAATATGGTGTCAACCACAGGTGCAACATTTCTACAGCAATAAATATTTTTTTGTGCTGTTATAATTAATTGTGCTGCTTCCACATATTTTTTACTTAGATTTTGGGAAGAGTTTAGTGAGGAGAAAAATATTGCAAAACTCCTTGTAAATATTCTTAAATTAGCACCACAAAATCTGCAACTTTGATTGCAAAAAATATAATAACATTTGTTTTAAAAATCACAAAAACAATCATGAAATCCTGCAGGGACTGTAACTCGTGATGTCTTGAGTCTGCAGATCCAACAATAATCATGTCTGCCTAGTGCAACTGAATTTAGCTTTAAAAAATTTATAATTTAACAATGCAGGGGTTATTACGTTTTCATAGTGGCAGTTTTGTTTATATTACATAATTTTCCTTAAGTTAAAAACTCCTTTCAAATCTTTAAGATTACAATTTGCTTGATGATGTTCAACAAAAAGAGCCTCGTATTTGTCCCTGATGTTATAATCAGATGCAAAGTAGCCGTAAATAGCTCTGTTCGTACAAAATTAAACCAGGATAGAAAAGATTAATCATGATTAATTTAGAAATTGAATAATTGTTAATTGGAGTAAAAAAAAAAACAAAACTATATACTGAAAAACATATTTGGAGCAGCAATAAAGCCAAAACTGAACAAAATAAATATACATTTTGAATTTAAAATAATAAAAAAAATATTCCTCTGTCTTTTAAGTTGTACCCAAAACTCCTTAAGTAGCAAAAGTTTTAGCTTCACCCGGTTCAAATTCACTAAAGGAATGCATTGAAAATGCTTTTAAAGCAATAAAATGTTTTTATCAGAGAGAGAAATTAAAATTTGTATTTGGATAATATTGTATAAAAAAGGTCTAAGTGGTTAAATAAAATATCTGGAAAATGAATAAATTTTTTTAATCCGATAAATCAATTGTTAGAATAATCAAACAATTAATCGATGACTAAAATAATTGTTGCATCCCTAAATTAAAACAACAGTATAAATACTTTACAGTAGCTCTGCTCCATTCAGAATGCAGAAATATTTGCTTTTTCAACACATTCAACTCTTCTGGAAGAAAACCAGAAACATTATGATTTATCATCCAAAGGCCCAGATGGCTGTGAAAGAAGAGCCCAGCGAGAGTCAGGATGGATTGTTTTCCACAAGGTCAAACTGTGAAAGAAGACTCCTGAAAGACAACACCACAGCTGATTGGGCCCCGGACGGCGTAACGTGTTCGCTACCGAGACGCAGAGTCACATATGCTTCTGGGAAAACATGGCCGAACGCTTCACTGGTCTCTGATGTAACCATGAGAGAAGAAAACGGCTCAAATCTCTTTTTGAATCTGCTCATGTCTAACAGTTTGTACTTCAGGCTCTTCATTAAGGCTGAAACGATTAATCAGTTATTGAAATAATCGTCAACTACTAATGTTACAATAGTCATAATATTTAGAGAATTAAGTCAAGATATAACAATAGTCGCAACATTATCAGAATAAAGTTGAGATAATGAGAATAAAGTCATATTTTTGAGAAGTCAGAATATTACAAGAATAGCATTTTACTATTTTAATAATCTTACGACTTGATTCTCATCATTTCAACTTTATTCTCGTAATTTTATTTTCTCAGTGTTGCTTAGTTCTGAATTGTAGCAAAAATCTTTAAAAATCTATAAATTGTGGCAACTTTTAAATCCGATTAATTGATTAATCATGAGGATAATCGATTAGTAAGCTAACAGCTAGCTGCAGCCCAATTCTTCCTGGTAAGTCCTTCCTGTTTTGGATCTCCAGCCCTTCATGCATCGTCTGGGCTGCCTTGTTTTTAGTCAGTTGGCTGATAATTGGGAGCCTCTGCTTTGGCCTTGCACAGCCTGTCGCTCTGCATTACCCTCAGAGCTGCACTGCATGCAGAGGACAACAAAAGGACTTCCCTCCACCAGGACATATTTATCTAGCCGCCCCGTCCCTTCAGCAGCCGCAGCATCACAACACAATTCCCCCGTTGTCAAACCCGATTCCATCCGACTGCACTGAAGCGTTCATCTCAGCCTTTGGGAACCTAAATGCCCCCGATATGCAACAAGTTTGTCCAACTGAAGCGTTCATTAGTGACATATCTGCAGGCTTTAAGCTGCTGGAGCGACCTTATGCAACTCCTGGGATGTTTATCGCGCTGCAGCGTGGAAAGGTTTGATGAGAAGTGGGTGGAGGGGTGTACGCCTGTGGTCAATCGGATTACGAGTCGTTCCCAGAGGTCACCAGTCTTTGAGCGTGTAGCGGCTCTGAGTGCTTCCTGCTGCACGGCACTTAAATATACAGACAATCAATGTTGATGCTGCTGCCGGGGCGGTGACCGATGAGACTAAGAGGATCAGAGGTGCAAACGGACATTTTGGGGGGCAAGAGCAAAAATGGGCACCTTGTGACGTAGTAGTCTAAAATTTACAGCAGCACAGAAAAATCATTCAGATCATTCATATTCTGCACGAATATGATATGAATGTGAAATTATTCTTATAGAGTTAAGATTAATGAGAGTAACTACAATTCCAGAGAACTGACAACTAAATTTCTAGGACTGAAATGATTAATCGGTTATTTAAATAATTGTCAACTAATTTAGTAATCAATTAATTGTTAACAGGAGTATAGAGTGAAATATAAGCCATTTTCTGAAACAACATTCTGAGAGCAACAATTAAGCCAAAACTGTACAAACAATCCATTTTGCATATAAGATTAACTAAAACCTTTTTCTGTAAATATGTTTTAACCGAAACTCCTCAAGTGGCAGTTTTAGCTTCACCTGGTTCAAATTCTGTACACAAAAAAATCAATTAATCACCTTTTGCTATTCATTTATTAACTGATTAATCCAAAGATAATCAATAAATCAGCCCTACAATGTAGTCAAGCAGAAAGCAATGAGCTTTTCACATGTTGAGAGCTTCTTTTAGCTGCATCCTTTGCTACAAATGATTAATTGTTCACTAAAGGAATGTTGTGTTATTGAATTTTAGGCAAAAACATGTTTATTTTCTTATTTAAAAAGGAAGTGGTTTGGTTATAGGCATCCCTTAATGCATTTCTAATATATTAAAATGGTTTTGATGAAAAATCTGTAGAATTTACCAATTTTTATCCAGATAATCATCAGAATAATCGATTAATTGCTAACAAAAATAATCGATAGTTGCAGCCCTAATAATTATTTACCAAAAGTGTGGCAATGGTAACATAGGCTGTTATATACAAATATGCTACACACACAAAAAGATTTCAAAAGGGCACTTTTCTGTCCAAAGGAAAAATGGCAGAATTTTAAAAATAATAAAATGGTTCTATTTTAAAAATCAGATTATTTGTTTGTAGGCATCTTTTAGTGCATTTCTAATATTATATATACACACACACATATAAAAGCTTAAATGAAAAATCTGCAGAATGTGCCGAAGTTTTTCTTTGGCACATCCTGCAAAAGATGCCAAATCTTTGATTAATCGTCAGAATAGATCAATTATTGTCTTGCAGCCGTAAATATGTGCTGCATTGGTTATATACTGTATATATATATATATATATATATATACTATATATATATATCTATGTATATATGTGTATATATATAAAATTCTAGAAATCTGTGCAGCTCTCCACCATGCTATATACTTAAACCCGGATAAGTGAGAGAAAATGGATGAATGGAAAAACAAAGATTTCAAGACGGCAGTTTTTTTCAGTCCAGAGGAAAATGGGTCGGGGCTCTAGCGCCTCCTAGTGTCAATGACTTTAACCAGACATTCAGGGCGAGCAGCTCACAGGTTCTGCAGATGGAGATGCTGTAGATATTCTCCCTTCAAAGTGTTCCAGCCCGTTTCGCCTCCTGTTGAGTCCCGACCCGGGCGTGGCGTGTTTACGACTTGGTTCTGATGTATTGTTAATGACGGAGGAAGCAGCAGAAGGGAAGCGAAGGGCGGTGGGGCTCTTTAGAAAGGAAGCTAACGAAGGGACGGGACGTCCTGACTCGTTTGGTCTCCTGTCCATCAGTCTGCGTCCTCCACAGCTGACCCTCCGTTTTTACTCAGCCCCACCAGAACCCCACATCCAGCCCAGCAGGAGAACCGGCCTATTTATAGCAGCAGCCGCTGGCCTGAGGAAGCAGAGAGCTCACTTTGTGTTTGACTCGTAAACAGCAAACTGGAGTCCAGTTGCTCAGAGTTTCAACTAATTTTAATATTTATGCTGACTTGATTTATTTTTCCACCAAGATGGAAATCTGAGCTTCACTTCCTGTCTGCAGTTTAACTGAACACTGCAAAAACAACCAATCTTACCAGGCATTTTTCATCTAGTTTCTAGTGCAAATATCTTAGTACACTTGAAATGAGATAAATTAACTCTAAAGTAGCTTTCAGCAGGATGTAGAGGCTTGTTTTGAGTAAATAAATCCTTAATACTAATAAAAAAAGAGCAAGTTTAATTGGCAGATTATTCCATTTATGGGAAAATGTCTCATTATAAGTGAAGTTATTTGCAAATTGAACTAGCATTTTTTCATCAATATTAGGGAGTAACTTACATAAACTTGTTTCTTGCTGAAAACTTACTTGAAAGTTAGTTTTGTCTCATTTCAAGTGTACTAAGATATTTGCACTAGAAGCCAAAGATACTTGGTAACATTTTGTGTTTTTGCAGTGTAAGAATGCGTCTGACTACATCTGGTGGAAAAACGCAGGTGATGCAACACAAAACTTCCTGTTCCCTTCAGGGGAAACGGTCTGAAATGAAGCAGCGCTCCGGGTTTCTGCTCCAGTCCTTCACTGGCTGCTTTTGGGACAGACTGCAGTTGTGTTCAGATGTGGGTTTTTGGGGGTCCAAACAATCCTCCTTTGTCTGTTATTGGGCACAAGCGGCCGCTGTGTGAGCATGTCCACAACCAGACACGCAGTGTGACTGAGTCCCAGCCTGTCAGTCAGGCTGCAGCAGAGCTGAAGCACATCTTTGTTTCACTGAACGGGTTTTTTAATCAGACTCTGTCTGCTTTGACCCAGAGAACACTGCAAAGACACTAAATCTTACCAAGCATTTTTGGTTTAGTTTCTAGTTCAAATGTCTCAGTAGGCACAACTAACTTAAAAGTAACTTTTCAGCAAGATAAAGGATTTACGTCAACAATTGCTTTGTATTGGTGAATAAATACTGGCAGATTATTTAAATTATAACCAGGGGGAAATGTCTTGTTATAAGTGAAATAATCAGCATGTGGAACTAGAACCTATTTATCAATATGAAAGGTGGACCTATAATGCAAAATGTAAATGTTTTTTTTTTTTTTTTTGCTTCCATTTGAGTCTCTGCTACTTTTACAAACAGTTCAAGCACTTAAAAAAAAAAGGGCAATAGGTTAATGTTTTTTGGTGTCTGGAAAATAAGCCGTTTCAAAAACCTCTGGAATGTGACATCACAAATCAGCAGGCAATGCCCGTTACCTAGCAACCTTAGCAGAGTCCGTTACCTAGCAACCCAAGTTGAGCTCCAGCATATTTACCTCTGCATGCGCTGCTGGAAAAGACGAAGTGTTTTGTTGTTGACTTATCATCCAGAGACCACTTGGTGCATTCTTGTTGGTGTGCAGAAGGCGCCGCTTTTGCTTTTCAAAGATGTACGGCTGTATAATTGCGAATTTGTTTGCAGCCATTTAAATGTGCGAGTGTAAACGTTGAGTTGCGGGGCGACGCCAGCAGCAGCTTATTTGGATTTAAAGTGACAGGAGGCCCTAAAACTGCTCAAAATGGGCAGAACTGAGAATAATAAATCTTAGAATGATTTTGTGCAAAAAGTTTAATAAATATGTTTTCTATAGACCATAGACATATCCCAAGATGTTCAAGGAAGCACATGTCTTGTCACCTTTAAGGAGTTACTGTCTTAAAACAGCTCATGTTACTTCCTGAAAAGTTACTTATAAGTTAGTTCTGCCTAAGATATTTTCACTAGAGACTGGACCAAAGATACTTGGTAAGATTTTGTGGTTTTTAAGTGTTTGGATTCTTCTCCTGACTCCCCTCTGCCCGTTTCTGCAGGTGATTCCATGTCTGGCCTGTTTAGGAAACCCATGAATGACGACGGCGACGTGTACACCTCGCTGATGTCCAATCAGGCCTCCTACCTGCCGGACGACCTGAAGCCCTCCAACGCCCTGGGCGACTT
Source organism: Alfaro cultratus (assembly GCA_903066825.1). Classification (NCBI taxonomy): domain Eukaryota; kingdom Metazoa; phylum Chordata; class Actinopteri; order Cyprinodontiformes; family Poeciliidae; genus Alfaro; species Alfaro cultratus. Next base: position 83,229 of record CAEFZX010000394.1, on the reverse strand, counting down.
CACCGGCGACGCCTACAGTTTCACCTCCAAAACCAAAACCGCTTCCAATTTACCCGACGACACCCCAAAGTCCCTGCTGGGCTCCGACAAGACAGAATCCTACAACTACATGGATATCAGCCATGGGGAGGAGCGCCAAGGCAGCCGGGCCTCCGCTGACCTGGACCTGGTGGGGAGGTACATCGATAACAACCCCGGAGGAGACGAGGAAGATGAGGAGGAGGAGAATCTGGGTCCGGCGCTCGGCTCCCACTCCTTCCCCTACGTGGAGGATCCGTCTGATGAGGAGCTGAACGACTACCGCTCCTACCGGAACCTGGGCGGCACCCCGCAGACGGCCAGCCCGGTGAAGATCACCCTGACCGGGTCGTCTAAAGCCGAGCCGCAGCAGTTGCCCCCGTCGGTCGGTGTGTCAGAAAACGTCCTGAGCGTGGGTCAGCAGGGCGTTCCCACGGTAACCCTGTCTGAGCCCGAGGACGATAGCCCCGCCTCCTCCCCCAACGCTTCACCAACAAGTAGGTGCAGAGCAGACGCCCCCCCCTTAGCACTGACAAAATAAACCACTGGACGATAAAATATCACGATAAACAATTTATCGCCTATTTTCTAACAATGTAATGATAATATGCTCTCTCAAATAAACCTAACACTGAACCGGGAAAACATCTGAACATCCAAAATAAATAAACAACCAAAACAATATGGATTATGAAGTTTCAACAAAACAAAATTGCCCTTCAAAACCTATTACAGGAATGAAGATTCTGGTCTCAACAGCTTCTAAAAGAAGAACTAAAGCATAAAAAAAACAAACACCAAACTGTTTTCTGGCAATAAGTCAATGTTTTTCGGTGCCTGGAAAAGGAGCTGATAGTTACATCATAATTGATGGGCTCTCTCCCATTACCTACCAACCCAAGTGGAGCTCAAGCACGTTTGGTCAGCTGGTTTTACCACTGTATCTGCTGTACAATGGCTGCTGGAAAAGACAAGCGTTTTCTTATTGACTTACCATCCAGAAACTACTTTCTCCTTTCGTGATGGTTGTCCAGGAGGCTCCACTTCTGCTTTTCAATGATGTAGGGTTCTGTAATTGCCCATCTGTTTGCAGCCATTTTCACGTGCGAGTGTAAACGTTGAGTTTGGGGGCGGGGCCAGCTGAAGCTTATTTGGACTTAGCAGACTGAAATGTAATTTTTTTTGTCCAAAAAGATAACATGTTTTGTATCATCATACAACTATCTAATCTGTTGAAGAAAGCGTAGTAAGTAAGTTTGTTAAGAATATTAAACGACCGGTAGATAGCAGCTAATAACCCTTCGGTAGCTAGCTAGCTTTTTTACGTCCATTATGGGGAAGTTTTAAATTTATTAGATGGATGACGACCTTATTCGCTGTTGAATCACTTCTGCTTCCAAACCATATGATTTATTTATTTGCAATTAATTTTTTTTAAATATTTTTGTTATGAAACAGACTTTAAACTTCATTCAAAAAGGCCTTAAAAGTCTTAAAAATACAATGTGGAAGATTTTCTGCAGGGGTGCACCAATTTGTCTGTGCTAATTTTCTTCATTTTGGGAGATTGGTGATTGGCCGATACTGACATGTGAAGCCAATTTTAATCAATCTTATCTACCTCAGTAAAAATCTGCCACAAAAATCAAACTTTCTTGGAATATTTAGCAACATTTCAGACAAAGACATTGGAATTGGCTTTTTAATAATCAGTTATCGGTGCACTGATAGTTTTCTGTTTCTAATCTAGGTTCTACTATATATCTTCTGCTTTCTCTGTGAATAGGGAAACAGTTTTCATCTGAGGACATGTTCAAGGTTGAATCCGGAAAGCCTGCAGCTTCCAGAAACAACGCGGGCCCAAAACCCCGGAGCCGGGATCACGAGGGCAGCAGCGCTGAGTCCGGAGACTCAGAGATCGAGCTGGTCTCCGAAGAGCCTCCCAAGCCACGCAGCAACCCATTTACTGAGCCTCCGAAGAACAAGGCGACCAGCAACCCCTTCGACAACGCCCCGGTGGCCAAGGCCGGGCTGGGCCTCGCTGCCGGGCCTGCGGCCTACAGCATCCTGAGGGAGGAGCGGGAAGCAGAGCTCGACAGCGACCTCATCATCGAGTCCGCCTCCGAGGAAAGCCCCAAGAGAGAGCAGGGCATCGGCGGCCCCAAGCAGGGAGCCACCTCTCCGTCCCCTCTGGTCTACGCCGCCAGCCCTCCCCGCAGTCACTCTGAGGCGGCGCCGGTCCAGCCGCCGGCCGCCGAAAAGGCCAAGAGCCCCGTCAGAGCAGAGGAGGATCCTCCCAGCAAGCCGAAGCCTCCGACTGCCGCTGTGCCTCCGGAGGTGAGATCAGAAAAGCCCCAGCAGGGCGACATGCCGCCCCGCCAGGGCAAGGGAGAGCTGGGAAAAGCTGCTGTCGCTGCGCTGCTGGAGGGATTCAGCAAGCAGAAAGGTTGGTGCTCAAATCTACAGTTCAATTTAAAGGCACACTGCAAAAACACAAAATCTTTCAGAGCACTTCTGCTCTAGTTCCTACCACAAATGTCTACAACGACAAAACTTATTACAAATTACTTTTCAGCAAGACATAGGAGCTTCTTTTAAGTCAATAACTCCTTAATATTGATGAACAAAAGTTCTAGTTCTATTGACAGATTATTTCACGTAAAACATTTTATTTCCAGTGAACCAAAATATTTTCAGTAAAAACAAACAAGTCTTATACTGCAAAACAAAAATATTAAGAGTTTTTTTTGGGTCTAGTTTTCACTGGAAATATCTTAGTACACATGGAATAAGTCAAAACCAGTAACTTTTCAGCAAGAAATAGGAGCTTAAATAATTCCTCAATATTGATAAAGACATACTAGTTCGATGGATTATTTTACTTAAAACAAGACATTTCAAGTGTAACAATATATAAAAAATAAGAGTTTTTATCTAGTTTTAAGTGCAAATATCTTAATGTACATCGAATGAGACAAAACTCTTTTCAGGAAGATATGGGAGCTTATTTTAAGTCAATAATTCCTTAATTTAGATTTTTTTTAAAGTTATTGTTCTATCAGATTATTTCATTTATAACATCTTGCTGAAAAAGTATCTAAAAGCTAATTTTGTCTTATTTCAGGTATTTTCACTAGAAACTAGACTAAAATATTTTGTGTTTTTGCAGTGTAGGAACTGTGACGTCTGTGAAATATAAAAATAGTTGGACTTTCCTCTGATGAGTGGGAGGAAACGCACATATGCTGCCCCCTGGTGGAACATGAGGGGGAAAATAAAACCCTTCTCATTAGAGGTGGGAAATTATTAAATAGTTTATCATTTATTGCAAGAATTTCTATTTAAATTCCTACTAATAATGTTTAAAACACATCCAAACTGTCCTTATTGGTAAGTTTATACTATTTTTGTTAAATTAGAGCATCAATAAATACAAGTGAGTTTGAAAATACAGTTATAAAATCATGCAACCATTGTCCTAAAGCAGCCAACAAGGGCATTATTTGTGTTTGCGGGGTTATAATTGATGTGACAGTCATACAGTTACCTTAAAAACTAAGAACAAGTAGTTCTTATGGTCACTAGTTTTGCTGTTACAATAAAAACGTAAAATATTGTGATAAAACTTGAAGTCCACCCCTACTGGGATAATGCTTTTATTTGCATGTTTTACCTTATTATTATTATTAAAAAGTTGAGAAGTTAATGGTGTTTTAATATTGATGTTGGATGTTCTGACTCCATAATTATTTGATGTTAAAACTGGGTCAGTTTTCTGTTGCATCTTCCCTTCATATCCGACTGTTCAGACATTTTTCTGCCTCTAATCAAACATAATGTAGGCTTGCATGTAAACATTTCTGAATTTTGCATGAATGGACGGTCGTGCAGTCCTGTTTTGTTTTGTTCAAACTGAAAGAAGGTTCTGGAATCACACACACAAAAAAACAGGTCATGTCAATTAATTTCGGCACCACTAGAGGGAGCAGCACAGCTTCGTTGAAGATCATCAGATATTTATGCTGTTGGTCAGAGCACTTCCCCACCAGCTGCTATAGCAACAGTGAGAGGTTGGAGCATGCTCAGTGTGAGCCGTTGGCTTCGCTCCTGGTTGGTGTTGGCATGGAGGCAAATGAGGCTGCAGAAAGCAGAAGGTGTGAGGTGTGGCAGTCTGCAGGGGAGGACTGGACCTCGAAAACGGCATCGATTCACTCTGAAACGAGTGTTAAAGCAAACCGGGATGTCGCTAATATCTTAGCTATATCCTGTCTTTCCTTTTTAGCGCTCCAATTGCAATCCAAATGTGGTCCGAGGAGGAGAAGCACAAACACAGCTGAGCGGCGTGCAGAAATGTTCCGTCTTTACCATGAATTATTAAGAGCTGCGCCTCCATTACAACCGAGACATAATGAAAAAAGAAGGAGGAATTTATAGAAACTGTAATCTTTATATAAATAAGAGAGCTGGATGTTTGCCATGTTGCTGCTCCCTTTATGAAACACGTTTCCATCCCGTCTGCTGAGCCATGTGACAGCAGACTGTCAGGCTTTTTCAGCTTGCAGAGCATGTAGGAAATGTTGTGATACACCAATAAAGACGCTGCGAATTAGGGATGGTTAATCAGATTGTGATTAATTGATTATTGAAATAATCATGAACTTATTTAGTAATTGATTAATCGTTAACTGCAGTGTACGGACTCAAAAAAGGCCATTTGATGAAAGAACATAACAGTAATTCAGACAAAACTGTACAAAGATATATAAACATTTAGCATTAAAATAAACACATTTGTCTGTATATAGGTTCTACCCAAAACTCCTTAAATGGAAAAGTTTTATTCAATAATTAATACAAAAAAATAATCAACATGTTAGCCTGTAACTATTGAAATAAACTCGAGCAGAAAGGGCTGATCGTTTCACGTTAGAAGTATTTTTTGGCTGCAGATTCTTTGCTACAAATAATCAAACGTACAACAAAAGTAAAGCTGTTACTTCATTTCAGGCAATGAAATATTTATCTTCTTATTTAAAAAGGATTTTAATTACTTGTTTATTGGCATCTTTTAATGTGTTTCCAATTGTATGAAAAAAAAAAAACATCTGTAGAATGTAACTTTGTTTTAATCCGATTAATCGATTAATTTCCAACTACAATAATCTTTAGTAGTTGGAATCCATCCAGCATAAACATTATGCTGGATGGATTTACAAATATGTGAGGAACTGGTAAAACAGGCGTTTAAGTTTTTTAAATAGAAATTTGTTTATGAGAAAACGTATTTCTAGTATTGTGTCAACAGGGCTTTAGAGGTTAAATGAAAAATCTTTAGAATGGGCCTTTTTATTTTTATCCAATTAATTGCCAACTAAAATAATCGATAGTTGCAGCCCTAAAAATTACTTGGGGCACTGACAATATTGGCTTTTACATCTTTAAAAAAAGAATTTTGTTTATTAGAATATTTATTTATAAAAAAATTTTTAATTGACTTTAGTGATTAAATAAAAAAATCAGCAAATGTGTCAGTTTTATAACCAATTAATCGGCAATTAAAATCGTTACATCCCTAAAAATATGTAGGGCTCTGGTAATATGGGCTTTTAAATCTTTAAAAAATAATTTTGTTTAAAAATTTAAAGTGAATTCTCTTTAAAGTTAAAGACAAGCGGTTTAATGAAAAATCTGCAAAAGTTTTTTTAATCCGATTAATCGATTAATCGCCAACTAAAGTCATCGTTAGTTGCATCCCTGACAATTAGGGATGTAACTATTACCAAGCCTATATTGCTAATATAGGCTTTTATAAATCTTTAAAAACTGAAATTTATTTGAAATAGTTATTTCTAATGAATAAAAAAAAGAGGCAAGCGACTAAATGAGAAATCTGCAAAATGTGCCAGTTTTTTTTGTTTTAATCGATTAATCGTCACAGTAACTGATAATCTGTAGTTTCAGCCTGAATGAGCCTCCTCAACATGGAGGCATGTTTTGGTTGCCAGTGTTAGAAACTGAGGATGACATGGTGTTTTTTTTAACTGAAACATTTCTTTACGAGACAAAAGAGCGTCCACCGCAGCCACCCTCTTCCCCCCCGGGCTTTAAATCATTGCATGGACGGTTTGCTGCAGCAGATTCGATGCTGTGCTGTTTACGACGTGCCCCCTTCTCCCTCTCTATCCCCTGCTGCTCCTCCCTCCCTCTCCTCCACAAACACACCGCCACACACGTACGCGGCGCTCCACAGCATCAGTCTTTGTGCTCTGAGAGTCAGCAGCACCTTGGAAACCTCTCCTCCCTCCCTCCCTCCCGTCCTCAGCCTCTCTCTCTCTCTCACCGCATCCTTCCCACCATTCATGCCTCTCCGTGGGATGACCGACTGAGCCGCTCCTGCCGAAGAGGAAAGCGCGAAGAGACAAAGCGACGGAGGGACCAGCAGCATGCAGGGTACTGCAGACATGACGAAGAAGGAGTGCTCGTGGAGCAGCTGGAAGGGCCAGGGTACTGACGCGTTTCTGTTTTTACAGCCGGTTTGCATGTCGCCTCCAGGCGGACAGACGCTCCGTTTCATGCATGCACGCGTTCGGCTTCTAATAGTGAAGTTTTGCTCCTTTATTTTTGCATGGGACACACCCTTCATTCGTATCTGCACCCAGAGGAAACAAAGGCGGCGGTGGAAAATTGCTCCATCTGGTTTGGGTGCATGCTGGTACCGATTGTTGACACCCTCCCCGCTGCGCTGGGCGGCCGTTTTCATATGCTCCCATTTTTTTCCTCTTGGCTTTGGGGGGGGCGAAACGAGTGCCAGACCGTCGGATGGTGCTGATAGACTGTCTCCATGGTAACCAGGCCACACCCATCCTGATTACATCAGCCCCATAACCTAGGCCACCACGGCGGCCCGCAGAGCGTCCGGCGGGGGAACGTTTCCGCCGAACGCGGAGAAAATGGCGGCGCTTTCAGCACAGGGTTGAGCTCAGAATAACGCATTCATTGTGCTACAGCGGCGGCACATTCTGGATTCATGCCGTAGAGTTATTTCAAGAGTTAACGACCCCTAAAGACCAAACCTTCGCATGTCAAGACGCACCAAATAAATGCTGATGGGAGTGAAGACGAATCAATTCGATTTATGTTCTCCCTCTGAATCACGCAGAGTCATTTTAAAGCTGCAGGGTTTTTGTTTAGTCATCCTTCCTGCTGAGCACACGACTGATTCAGCATCAAGACACCAACGGGCCGAGTCAGACGAATACGTCCAACAACCACAATCCTCATCTTTTATACACAAAATCACTGTTTAAATCTGGCTGCAGCACACATTATAACTCATTTCTAACACATTTTCTTCAAAATTAATCACCCAAAAGACAGAAAATAACATTTAAATCCCAATTATGGAAATAAAGTCAGCAGCTTTTCAAGACACAATCTAACACAATGCAACTAATATTCAATGATATGTATAACATTTAATAATTTATTTATTTACTGGTATTTCCATTTTATAACTAAGCTGAAAGGAAAAAAAACAACAATGTAGTAGTTTTCTAAATATTGCACAAAATATGTTTCTCTAAGCACTAATTGTTTTGTATGACAGTGTTTCACAATATTCAATAATTCAATGTAAAACATGAACTAAATGCTTTTACAGTGAACCAATAGAAATGACTGCTGCTACTAAAAGTAAATCAAGTAACATTTAATAATTTTTAAGTAGTATTTCAATTTCATAACAAAGCCAAAGGGAAAGAACTCGAAACTAATGATGTTAATATTGTAACCTGCTCAAGGATAACTACTTTTTAATGTCTTTATTTATTATTTATGTCTTTTTTTATTAAAGAAATTAAATATGAAAACAACCCCTGGAGGTTTACATCTTCATGTCAAAAACTAGAAATGTTGAAAACTTTCAGCGGAATATTTCCTTTGTAGCATCAAAAATATAATCTCAAAGGGGAACCTCTTATGGAAAATCTACATTTTGCACGTTTTCATACTTTCATTTGAATCTCTGCTGCTTCTAAAAACCCAAGCGCTTAAAAAAAACATCCAGATGTTTTATGGATGAAAGTTCATGTTTTCGTTGCCATTTCTACTCACATTCTGTTACCTAGCAACCCCAGCTGAACCCAGTCCTGTTACCTAGCAACCCAAGCAGAGCTCCAGCACGTTTGGTTGGTTTTACCGCTGTATGCTCTGTACAATGGCTGCTGGAAGAGACAAGTGTTTTGTTGTTGACTTATTATTCATAAGCCTCTTGCTGCATTCTTGTTGGTTGTGCAGGAGGTTCTACTAATGCTTTTCAAAATGTAAAAGTTGACTTGGCGGGGCATGGCCAGAAGTTACTTATTTGGATTTAAAGTGACAAGATTCTTTAAAACATCTAATTCTGAAAGAAATAAAGACTAAAATCTCATTATCTATGAATGATTTTGAGGAAAAAAATTTAACGAACATGATTTGTTTAGGCCATAGACCCATCCCAACCTGTTAAAGGAAGCAAAACGGGTCACCTTCAAAGCAAAAAGCCTCGAACTGACTATAAATTCAGTAACATCTCTGCTCAGATGAGGCGGTCCCAGCGTTTTTTCATGTCTTCTCTCCGTCTGGCTTGTTTGAGGCCACAGGGAAGTCGTTTGGTGGTTTAATTAGGTCAGGCTAAACTAGTTCCACTACAGAACCGGGGAAGGTGGGGCGGGAGATGATATTATTGTCAGCTGTGCTAACGGTTTGATCTGGTTTTGGATCAGAGTGAGAGTTGAACTCACCAGGCTGCTCTGGTTCTGCCTCCTACGTCAGACTTTAAGGGCTCATTTTTCTGATAAGGACGACTTTCAGTGAGTTCCTGCAGATTAAATAATGTTCAGAAAAATTTAGTTATTTACACACTCCAACTGGGGGGACTTTATTCCACATTTCCTTCTGATTCTCTGGATTAAAGAGAAGCTTTCAAGGAAATTCATGTCTGGAAATCCTAAAGTTGATCAATATGTATATAATGTCTTGGTTTGAATAATAGACGAGTTTGGGTTATTTTATCAGAAAATCTTAAGGTTTTGCCCATTTTAAGATTAAATCAGATCTTTTCTCATTGCACTGTAAACAGTACAACAAAATTAATGGCACAGCCTTATAAACAAACAGTCAAAACATAAGACTAGACAGAAGTATAATCTGGGAAAAAAATGACATAATATTTAGCTTTGAATGATTACAATAAAAGTGTTAAACTAGAGTTAAATTGATTTACTTGAATTTAGGGTTCTAGCTAACAATTATTTGAGTAAATTGGTTATTTTACCCAATTAATTAGATTAAAAATTGGCACATTTTGCTGATTTTTCATTTAACCACTTAAGAGTTTTGTATACAATAGTAAAAATACATTAAAAGACGCAAATAAGCCATTCAATTCCTTTTTTTTAAAATAAGAAAATAAACATTTTATTACCTAAAATGAACGTGTACGTTCAATCATTTGTAGCAAAGGATGCATCTGCAGCTAAAACAATAACTCAGCCCTTTCTGCTTGACTTAATACAGTATACGGCTGATATATTGATTATTGTATCAATTTAAAATAACTGGATAGAAAAAGGTGCCAATAGGAGATTTTTAATTGTAAATGCAAAATGTACGGTATTTATTTTTTGTACAGTTTTGGCTTACTTACCGCTCTGAGTGTGTTCTTCCTTCAGGAATTGTCCTTTTTTGCATGTAAACTCTACATAACCATTAATCTTTTACCAAATTAGTTGATTAATTGATACATAACGATTAATCGTTTCAGCTCAAAACCTTGATTAAAATACGAGGTTTTGGTCAGAATAATGTACGAGTTGGGGTTATTTTCTCAGAAAACCATCTTAAGGACATATTTAGCTTTACTACAGAATAGTTTGGTGGTTTTATTTGACTATTTGCTCGCAGTTGAACGACTTCTGTCCTGCGTGATAAAAACGAAGCGTCTGCGTTTCTGTGCCGTTGGGGTTTGAAGCCGAACGACGGTTCTCCACGTTCAGAGCGATATGAATCCCAGAGGAACGCGCTCGCTCTCTCTCTCTCCTGCTTCATCTCTCGGTGGGGAGAAAAATGGAGCACGGTTACTATGGCAACTGCATCAGGCGGATCCCCTGCTAGTTTGAAAGGAGCTGTGCAGTTGTTGGTTTCGAGCGGCGACTTGAGTTTTGGTGGAAGACCTCAGAGTCGGGATCTTTTTGTGGACCAGCCGCGCCCCGACCACGTCCTCCTCCCCTCCACCCCTTCCTGCTCAGCTGGATCCTGATTGGCTGTCGGTGCCGGCGCCCCTCCCCTGCCGTGTACAGGGGGGGCCGCCTCCCCCCTCCAGTGCTCTCCTTTTGTCCGCGAATAAAGCAGCTGCCTCTTTCCTTGTTCAGCCATGGGAGCCGCAGGTCAGTACTCACTTCTGATACAGAAAAAGCTTTTCAGTCACCGAGTTTCTCCCTGCAGCGTCGGTAATGTTCACGTTCATGTCGGCGTGTGTGATTATTTACTCTGTGCCTGTGTGTGACTGTGACAGAGCATCTCCATTCAGATCTCTGCCCAGTTGGTCAGAGGTGCATGTGCAGCAGCAGTTGTTGTTGCTGAATGGCTCCGCTGTCCGTTGGATCGCTTCACGTGCCGCAGCAGCAGCAGATTATTTAAAACCCGGAGAGAGCCGTGTTACCGTGCAGCGCCAGCCAGCCTTTCTGGCTTCCACAGACGCCTTTTAGCGGAGAGTAAAGATGGCCGTCATCACTATGCTGCTCACAGCTCTTCAGCTAAAATTAGAGCGGACATGAAGGCAAGCAGAGAGACACCCAAGAGGCAGAAGCAGCAAACCTTCGTTCATCTCTGATATTAAACTTCAGAAGAAGTTGGCGCCTCTCCCTGGCTTGCCAAAGGACGCATTGTGAACCCTGGTTGAACTGAAACAGGCCTGGATTCACAGAAGCTGTAACGCTACACTGAGCTAATCCTCAGTTATCACATTTTCTTCTTCATCTTTGGCAGTAGCTTTGAATTTCAGGCCCCAGCACCCAAAGATGGCACTGCAGGAAGAACACCGGCCTGCAGACACCACATTGTGTCCGTTTATCTTTGAAAAGCGAAGCGGCGGCGTTCATGCCTTGTCATCCCTCACTGCGGACCGCTGTGGCTCCGGGTCGCAGCGAGCCGTTATCAACGATCTGCTGATTGTGCTGCTATTTCTGCTGCTGCTTCCCAGACCTGCAGGTTAATCATTAAGAGTCCTGGGAGCAGCAAAGCGATCGTTGCGTGTATGCGTATGTATACATGAGACCAGACCAGGTGATCCAGAATCCAACCAACACACCAACATGAATCCATCTCAGCAGGTTAAAGCCAGTAATCATCTCCTGCAGAGGCTGGTTAACACTTAGCCAAGGTTTCACCAACTCAAACTTTTAAGACCATTCCGGATCGATTTTAAGATCTATATTTACAAATTAAAGTATGAACTTCGTCCATCCAACTGGTGATAAATCTGCATTAGACGATAGATGCAGAAGAAGCTAGCTATGGTACGTTAGCAGTTAGTCACAGAACCAATGAAGATGTGTGAATGTTGGCAAAAAGTTCCTCAAGGAAATAAAATAAAATTTTTCTTTCCATTTCCTCTCTTCTTCCTTTCCTTCTCCCTTCTTTTGTTCTCTCATCTTTCCATTCAGTCTTTCCATTCGTTTCTTATTTGCCACAACAGGATTTCTGTAGGTTTCATCAATTCATGTTTAAGACCTTTTAAGATCGCTACCAGTGGAATTTAAGACCTGTATATCCACAGAACTGGCGATAAATTTGCATTTATCCATGACAGATACTGAAGAACTAGCAGTTAGTTAGCGGTTAGCGTCACAGAACACAATGAAGATGTCCAAATGTGACTCCATCTTTTGCCTGACAGAAAAATCCCATGAGAAAAACAAACTACATAGAATATATGATTAAAAACTCATTCCACAACATTCAAGACCCATGATTAACATATTTAAGGTTAACTTATATATTTTTAAAAATAAATTTAAAGGGGACCTATTACGCAAAATACATATTTTGCACATTTGTTCTTCCATTCGTGTTTCAACTGCTTCTTAAAACATCTATTCATTGTTTTGGTAATAAGTTATTGTTTTTGGGTGTCTGAAAAATGGGCCATATCAGAACCTTCCCAATTGTTGGGTCACAATCAACGTGCATTGCGTTGTTACTTAGCAACCCAACATGAACTACAGCATGTTTGGTCAGCTGGTTTTACCGCTTTGTGGTCTGTACAATGGCTGCAGTAAAAGAGAACTGTTCTGTTGTTTACTTACCATTTAATGTCTATGTAGCACTTTAAAAACAGGTTCAAAACTGCACCAAAGTGCTGCACAAAAAAGATAATAAAGTAAGTTGATGAAAAGAAAAAGAGAAACATTACAAGAGAAAAAAACCCACTACATTCATTTTGGTTGTGCAGGAGGCGCCACTTCTGCTTTTCAAATATGTATGTTTGTATAATTGCACATTTGTTGCAGCCATTTTCACGTGAGTGTAAGCGTTGAGATGGTGGGCGTGGCCAGCAGCAGCTTATTTAGATTTAAAGAGACAAGACGCCCTAAAACAGATCAGAATAGGCTGAACTCACCAGACTAAAATCTCATGATCAAAAAATGTATTGAATGTGTTTTGTATCGCCCATAAACCCATCAGGACCTGTCCAAGGAAGCATAATAGGTCACGTAATTTTGGATAGATGAATTTGAGACTTTTTAAGGATGCGTGGACACCCTGTTAGGTGTAGAAATGAATGAATCCTCTGCGCCATCTTGTTGAAGCTGGGTTAAGCTGCAGCTCCCTGAGGATGCTGGGATTTCAACGGCTTCCAGTGGTTTGACCCAAATATGATCTGTGCAGCTCACAGCGGAGCCCGCCTGTTTAAAAGGCTCATTCCCGGTAATTTGTGGTTGTGGATCCTGACTGACCTCCTTAATGTGTGCTTCCTCCTCAGCAATTGACCTCCTCTACTGGAGGAACATGAAGCAGTCCGGCGCCGTGTTCAGCAGCGTCCTGCTGCTCCTGTTCTCCCTGACCCAGTTCAGCGTGGTCAGTGTCGGAGCCTACCTGGCTCTGGCGGCGCTCTCCGCCACCATCAGCTTCAGGATCTACAAGTCTGTGCTGCAGGCTGTGCAGAAGACCGATGAGGGGCATCCTTTCAAGTGAGGGCACCGATCGCCGGCCTGGGAGTCGTTTTGACTCCGCAGAGGCTAAAAAGATATTTTATGATTTTGTTTCCAGGGCTTATCTGGAGATGGAGATCGCTTTGTCTCAGGACCAGATCAGTAAATACGCCGATAAGATCCTGCTGTACAGCAACACCTGCATGAAGGAGCTCCGCAGGCTGTTCCTCGTTCAGGATCTGGTGGATTCTTTGAAGGTTTGAACGCTGTCATTGCTTTTCATTTTGTTGCTGTTGAGATTAAATGTTTGCTTGAAGATGGCTGTGTTTAGTTTGCAGTTCTGATGTGGCTGCTGACCTATGTGGGTGCACTCTTCAATGGCCTGACACTGCTCATCCTAGGTGAGATCAACTCTCTCATGCACTGATGACTCACATGATGATGTCTTTCACTGTCATTTGTTTTGTTTAAGCTACTTAGTCAGACTTTTCTACAAAATTACACTCACTTTAGATTAACCAGGCTAAAATCCAATCTAAAAACCAGCTATCTCTCTATTTCTGTTTAACTGCAACATTTAAACTGATCTACTGAGCAGTTTGGGAAATTATGGGATTAGTTTGAGGTATTTCCAGGTTTGGATAAGTCTGGAAAAAGAAAGCAATATGGAAAATATTTAGATTTCCAGACTTTATTCTTTATCCGATTGTCTAAATGTTGTGTCTTTACTTCTGTGTAGGACTGCAACTAATGATTATTTAAGTAATCGATTATTCTAACAATTAACTGATTGAGCTGTTGACTATTCTGACGATTACTTGATAAATTGACTATTTTTGTGATTAATCGGATAAAGAATTAACACCTCCTTTCCTTGTCTCCTTTATTCTGTCCTTGCATAATTCCTTCTCCACTTCCTTTTTGCTTGGTTGTATCACTTTTCTCTCTCAGGTTTGTTTTATTTCCATCCTTCCTTTCCTTCTTCCAGCACTCCTTCCTTTAATGATCTGCATCACCTATTTGTCCTTCCTTACTTGTATCCTTTTATTTCATTACGTCATTCCTTTGTCCTTTCATCCTTCTTCCTCTTGCCATGACCTTCAATCCTTCCTTTTTCTCAAGTCCTTCCATCCTACCCTCATTGTTTGTTATTCCTTCTTCCCACTTTCCTCTCTTCCTCGTTGTGTTTTTCTTCCTTCCACTCAATCTTTACTTCCTTGTTTCTTATTTGCCATAAAATTTCTGCAAGTTTCACCAACTCAAATTTAAGACTTTTCAAGACCATTATGAATAAAACTTAAGACTGATATCACAGAAAAATGTTTGAACGTCGTTCAGCCAACTGGCAATAAACTTGCATTTTTCCCTGATAGACGAAAAAAGCTATCAGGGGTGTGTTAGCAGCTAGTTAGCGGTAGCCTCGAGTCACACAACGTAATTAAGATTATTCTGCCTGATAGGAAAGTAAAATATTACATTGAATATATAAGATTAAATATTCATGTCGAGACGAAATTTAAGACCTGGGAATAATATTAAAGGCCAACTTACACTTTTTTAGTTTAAGACACAATTTTATTTACATTTAAGTGTTTTAAAGGACGCACATATAAGTTTCAAACTTTAATTTATTACTATTTTTATAATCTTCTTGAAACATGAAAGTCTGTGAACACCAGAAAGTTGAGTTTTGGATAAAAAAAATGTCTGAATCCCTGCTTGAACCATAAGCAAGTCCTTAACAGTTTTCTTTTTTTTTTAAATCCAGTCTGTTTTTGCTGTCAGTTTACATCTGATGGGCTTTATTAACTATTCCTCCTTATGTTCCTCTACAGCTGTGGTGTCCATGTTCACTTTGCCTGTGGTTTATGAAAAACATCAGGTAAGAGCAGAAACATCTCGGTTCATTCCCGGTTTGGAAAAATTTGTGCAGCCTTATAACAGGTCTGTTTGTTTATAGGCGCAGATTGATCAATACGTGGGACTAATACGGACCCAGGTCAACTCTGTGGTGGGGAAGTGAGTAAATGCAATGCCGATTTTTATTTATTTAGGACTATATTGCTTTGTTAGGTTTAAATTGGACTGAAATAAGATTAGAGAAGAAATTTTTGTTCAGATTAAAATAAGGTTTTACTCCTTTGCAACAAGAACCTCATGATCATCTTTTTTTGTTTTAATATTTAAAATGCTAAATTGTTTACATGCTTCATGTAAGAGTGTTTTCACACCTGATAGTCCAGGAGATTCATTTTGATTGGGAACCAAAGTTGTAACATTTGTTACGTTTTAAGCTGGTGCATTTCGCTTTCACACTGAACTGTGTAAAAAAAAAAAGCAAACCTTTTGAAAACCTGTTCCCCTCCTCGCCTGTGGAGGCGCTGCACCAAGAATCACTGTAGGAAACAAAAACCTCTGGAGAAGACACTGAATTCATCTTCCTTCTTCACAAAAAGTAAACAAAAATGGAGTGGCATCAGTTTTGTGGTTGTAGTATTTCTCTTTTGTCATTGGAAAAGGAACATGAGCCATTTCTCCCTCTAACGTTAGACTAGCCTGTTTGCTTTGTCTACATTTCCCAGAATTCCCTGGGCTATAGTGTACTTCCTGCTTTTGAAGCACCAGAATTTACTTAGTTTGTAGGTGGACCAGAGTTCACTTTTTTGGTCTTCGTCAGTTTGTTTACGCATTCGCAGGGCATTCTGGGTAAAAACAACCAAAAAAACGTGTGAGTTCTGCGCCAGCAGGAGAAACGGCTCCTGGACTTTTACCAAAGACAAAAAGAAATCCTGCCATTGCTAAACATCTGACACCACGCCATTTTTATTTATATTTTGTGAAGAAAGAAGTTGTGCTCAGTGTATTCTTCAGAGATTTTCATGTCGTTTCCTTCAGTGTTTCTTAGTGCAGCGCCCCCACAGGCAAGGAGGGGAACAGGTTTTTCAAAAAGTTTGGCTTGTTTGACTCAGTGCAGTGTGAAAGCGAACCAGCAGCAGCTGAAAATGGAACAAATGTTTCAACTTTACGGAACTATCAGGCGTGAAAACACCCAAAAGCGAATAAAATTAGATACTTTTTAGAATCTCCAAACTGAATTTTACAGACAGAAATTAGCAGCAGTTTAACTTCATTCATCATCTTAACCAAACATTGAGTATGTATGGGATTTTACTCGTTAAAATAAAATCTTACCTCAAGCTTTTTCCTGAAAACAACCAAATCTTTGTGTCTTTTTCTGTCCAGGATCCAGGCGAAGATCCCCGGAGCCAAGAGGAAGGAGGAGTAATCCTGTCCGTGTCACCTTGAAGCTGACGGTCAGGTCCAGCTCTGAGTCGGGCTCCCGGCTGAAGGGCCCGATCATCATCTGTGGGGCGTAGTGCTTTGTCATCTTGGTGTTCTCTAAAGCATCCACTGGAGAAGCCTTCACCCTGTCTATAGCAGTCCAACACTAACACACAGTCACAGTACGTGTATAATCCTGCTTCTAGGTAGACAACTACACAACTCAAAGACAAAAAAAGAACCTGTTTGTGTTGCTTATTATGAAGTGCATGAAGTCGAGCCTTGGGTAAATAATATTTGATATCTTTTGTGCAGTTTTGAAATCACGCTACATTTTTGCTTTGCAGTGTTTAACCACAACTTGTAATGGTTTGGCCCCAAGAGGCTGAAAGCCCACAGACTTCCTCCGCTGCGAGTGTTACATACTGCTTCATGTCTCTGAATTAGCAGTCGGGGCTTTTCTCAGTATGTCAATATAATATATAAATAATAATTTCCTTTCGGTGTTTCCAAGCACAAGATAATTTACGATGTGCGTGTTAGATGTGGTAATCGTAGGGGTTTTGCTCTTTGTAATAATCATAAGGAACAACACACGCGCTCATGTTAGGTACTGTTGTACAAGTATGAAGACAAGGTGATATTAAGCTTGTTTGAATAACTGTCCAACTTTGTATTTTGTTCAGCTATACTCTGTAGTTCTTTAGACCCTGGACTCTAACTATTTGCACTCACAGTATGTATTTAATTACAGGAATAATGAAAAAATAAATGTACCTTGATGTAACACCTCCTCATCCACCTCACTGGTTCTTCCTACCAGCCTAAGCGAGTCTCTGGTGACGCTCTCATGTTGAGTCTTGGTTTGGTGAGCTATAAATACGAAGCTCTGGATTCTGGCACTGACACACAGCAGAGTGCTGCATAGACATATTTAACTCGAGTCAGGGGTCACAATGAGCCTGTTTGAAATAAAGACTGACAGGACTCATCTGTTGCAAACAACTTTTTACTGCAACAAAATCAGCATCAACTTAGAACAGCTCTTTGAGTTAAACAGGAAACTAAAATACAGAGCCACTAAGAGTCTTATTTCAACGTAACAATATTAAGTTTACACCTAAAACAGATGATCATTATTGTCTTTATTTGTTTGTTTGTTTAACGATTGAGCAAAATGGGTGAATGGAGGTGGAAGAGAACACCTGGGGCCTCTCCACTTCCTCGTTCTGCAATGTCCATTCTGAGAGACGGGTCGACCTGCAGGTCAAGGACAAGCTTTAAGACAACGGATCAGAACCACAGCAGCAGGGCTGAAACAATTAATCGAGGTGAATCAATCAAGTACATCTTTTAATGTATTTTTATGGATGAAAAATCAGTAGAATACTTTCTACAATAATTGATTGTCTGAATAAATTGATAAATTAAGCGACAGCTAAAATAGTCGTTGGTTGCAGCCCTACACCCATCTGTA
Organism: Alfaro cultratus; assembly: GCA_903066825.1. Taxonomy (NCBI): domain Eukaryota; kingdom Metazoa; phylum Chordata; class Actinopteri; order Cyprinodontiformes; family Poeciliidae; genus Alfaro; species Alfaro cultratus. The sequence continues at coordinate 65,262 of CAEFZX010000394.1, read as the reverse complement.
CTGTACCTGGTCCCACTTTCCATAGTTCTCGTGGTTTGTTGGAGTGACAGCTTCTCTCGGAGGAGACCTGATGAACAGTCTGCAGAACAAACAGAACCGTGTTACTGGTTCTGTTGAAGTGTCAGCGTTTTCTGTGCTGGCGTGTGTCTGACCTGGTCAGGCCGTCCCGGCAGTCGTCCTGCAGCTGGCAGATCCTTTCAGGGGTCAGGTGCAAAGTGCTTCTGGGTCCGTTGCACAGCAGGCTGTTGATGGCCATCCGTAGAGCGTTTATCTGAAGGAGAACAATCACATAAGTCTGTAAAACAATGAAAAAAGGCAATGGCTGCATTTACATTTACCACAAAACTGCGCAAATTAGAATTATGACAATAAATTCACTTTATGGAAATACGCAAATTTCCCAGAAAACAAACGTTTTCCGTAAAACTTTTGTTTTTCAGCCGTATCAAAATTGGTGCTACAGAAAAACTTTTTCACGTCACACAAGTTACACCAGTTTGTAACTGGGTTTTCATAGGCTAACAGCTGAATGTGCTGTAAACATTAAAATATACTTAAATTGTTCATTACTTAAACTGGGGTTATGAAATTCAAATGCGAAAAACTTTAAACTGACAATCAAACTAGATCAGTAAGTTTAGAAAATCAAAACCAGACGTGACACCTTGTGTCAACGTTAAACATTTAGAAGTGTGGAAACTTAATATTTACTAAAAAATACATAAAACAAATCATAAGGCTGAAACTAACAATTATTTTTGTAATCAATAATTCTGGCGATTAATCGGATAAAAATTTTTTGCATATTCTGCAGATTTTTTCTTTAAGCTTTTTTCTATAATATTAAAAATACATTAAATATGCAAATAAATAATCAAATTCATGTATTAGATGAGAAAATAAACATTTCTTGCCTAAAAGGCCACACAATAGCATTCTTTTAGTGAATTTTAACCAGGTGGAGATAAAACTACGCCACTAAACTAAAACGTAATTAAAAACAAACGGTTTTTAATATATTAACTGCAAAAGGTGTATTTATTTTGTATAGTTTTGGCTCAATTGTTGTTTTTTTAGTAAAAAAGCCTTTTTTGAATCCTTATACTCCAGTTAATCCATTACTAAATTGTTGACGATTACTTGAATAATCAATTAATCACGATTAATCCGATTAATCATTTCAGCATTAACAAATTATTACTGATTGAGTCTGAAATACGTTTTTATTAGCATTTTTCCTGTTATCACTGAAGACAGTCGTTACCTCAATGATGTCCATGACATCAAACTTGACGTCGAAGGCCAGTTCGATGTCGTTCTCAGGCAGGATGGGCTCCTTCGTCAGGCTGTTGAAGCCCAGGCCGCAGAGGGCCCCGGTGTAGTAGCTCCGCTCTTCGTTTGTGCTGCATAAAGGTTAAAATGGATGGGCAGTCATCCTCACTGAGGCCTGTTGCATATTTAGCTGCAGCAGCATGGTGGGGTGAACAAACCGTAACTCCATGACGGGAGTGAAGAGCATCATCACCAGACCAGGCAGTCCAGGGATGTCGGGCAGGATGGACGTATCGTTCAGCATGATGTGCGTACCTGATAGCAAAACACCGATTTATCGTCTTCATCCACAGAGCTGATGTACTCTGACTTTACCTTTTCCACAATAGATAGATGATTCGTACAGTTTTCCCACTGTAAAATCCACACACTACTGAAACATCTTTAAGGTAAGTTTTTAAACTTTTCCAGCATCAAACAAAACAAATTACCGTATTTTTCGGACTATAAGCCACTACTTTTTCCCCCACTCTTTGAACCATGCGGCTTACAGCCCGGTGCGGCTTCTCTCTGGATATTTCTTCAACCACCAGGGGGCTCTTTAGCAGGAAGTGAATCATTGGAAGTCAATTTTGGAAATCAAAGAAGCAAGCTCTGATTTTCCTTTAGAACAAGCACATGCTAGCAGCAGGCACGACGGAGAAATGTTTTCAAACTCATATGATGCAGCTTTTAAGTTGAAGGCTATCGATTGATAGCTGCTGCACGTAAACTCGGCGTGAACGAATCCATGGTTCGGCGTTGGAGATGCAGGACTGCGTCCTTAATAGCAGATGTATTAAGGTAGCAGCCCTCTGTTGCGTCCTTGTGGAAAACCGAGAGCGGCGCAGAGACCAGCGGCTTGTATATGTATGTTTCCAGTTTTTTTAGAAACTTTGTGGGTGCGGCTTATACTGAAGTGCCCCCTATAGTCCGGAAAATACGGTAACTAAAAAATTACAGTTTTAATTCGCTATTACATGTTAGCATTTATAACTGTTATTAATAATGTATTGTGATAGTTTTCTACAAAATAAACTAAAATATAACAAAATGTTATGTTTTACATAACCCTTTACGTCTGAAAGGTCTGAGAACAAAACACTAATTTAACAAAAAAAAATCCCCCAATTTCAGTAATATTTAATATAAAAAAATAAAACAATATTTATTTAAATTTCACAGGTTAATAGGTCATTAGAAATAATGAATATTCAATACATTCAAACAACCCAAACAAATCTCAAGATAAATTCTGCTTAAATTAAAGGCATTAACACAATATACAAAGTTTTAAAAAAAATTCTAAAAAATGTTCTCGCTAAGTTTTCTGGCACTTAGCAAATATAAATAATTTAGGTTATTCTAACCTAAAACAAGAAAAGTTGAGTCTAATTTAACTTCAAGAAAATATGTCTTTATTCGTATGGAAATATCCGGTTTCAACTGCAAATTATGTTTTCAAATTAAGGCTTTTAACTAAACATTAGATTGCATTTTAACATCAAGTGCTTTCATAGTTTTTATACATAAATCAAGCACTTTCCAAACCTTGAAAACACCTAATTGAAATTCTGAACCCTGTGCATGAAAGCACGGTGATACAGCTTAAGCTTTAACATTAAGTTATTTTTTATACCGAACCTGAAGTGTTGATGGCCACCATCCCGGCCACCATCATCCTCTGATGTTTGAAATGCGGGTTTTCATTCAGAGTCACGGCGTTGATGCTCCTTTTCTCTATGGAAACGGTCCTGCAGGACGACATGGCGCTCATCAGCAAACGTCAGGAAATTTAACTTTACTTTCAGTGCTTGATTCTTACCTGTAGTGGGATTTCCTGCTCAAGCTGTAGAAGCTTGTCTGGTAGGAACTTGAAGGTCCGGCCAGACTTACCTGAATAATCAGAAGAAAAGACAGATTTATCAGACAAGCATTCATGCACTCCAAGAACCTGAATGCAGAAAAGAGTCGGTGAAATGCTGCCACCTAGTGGACAACATCTGTAATTGAAGCAACAATGTTCTCCATTGCAATGGACTTTCTCCAAACTAAAGCCACAAAATTTTTCAGTTATTAAAGTATCTGTGTTTTCGACAAACCTTAAACTAACATAATTGTGAAGTTTACGCAAATGTAGTGTGTAGAGCTACACCATATTAGAAAAAGTTAAGGTTTCTTTAAAGGTAATAAAATAAACATTTTATTGCATAGCATTCCTTTGGTGACCCTTGATTGTAACAAAGAATAAATATGCAGCTAAATAAATACTTCCAGCATCAACATGAAAAGCTGCCATTTCTGCTTGACTTATCAATAAAGTGTAAAGCTAATCTTTGGATTAATTGATTAAAAAATGTATTTTATTTATTTTTTTACATTTGAACTAAGTGAAGCTAAAATATTCCACTTGAAGAGTTGTGGAAAGAACATATTTATATATGTGAAGATATATATATATATTTCATCTTAAATGCAAAATGTAAATATTTTTGTACAGTTTTGGCTATTTTACTGCTCTCAGTATGTTTCAGTAATTTGTCATTTTTGAGTTTGTATACTCTAGTTAATCACTGAAATAATTGTGAACTAATTTAGTAATCGATTAATCGTTTCATCGCAATTAATCGTTTGCCAAAGCTCTGCAATCGTAGTCGTGTTTCTCACTGCATCTCCATTTCACTGGGGACTTGAAGTGTTTTCAGTGATTTCACATTTACTGAGCACATTAAAGTTTCTACTGCAGCTTCCTGACAACCATAGCAAACCGTTCCTACGTTTGTTTTGGAGCAGGACTTCGGGGTACTGGAGAGCTGAGTGAGCAGAATGTTGATGGTCTCCTCGTCTTCCTTCTTGCGGGCCCTCCAGGACCGGTTGACAGAACTGGGGCCGTACACTCCTTTCTCCAGGTCGTCGTACATCGACAGCAGGTCTTCATGGCTTTGCTGGAACAGACAGGAAACACAGTTTTATCATTCTATCCACATAAATGTTACAGTCTGTAAAACTTTCCTCAAAATCTGACTGAATGGTTAATATGAAAAAAAGTGAGAAATTATTTTTAGGTAGAAATTACTGGGTTAATTAGCGTTGAAACAATTAATCGAGATGAATCGATTATTAAAATAATTAAAATGAATAAATGCTCGAAAATATACTTTAAAATGCATTTAAGTTGTACGTCTTATTTGTGAATATACTGCATATCATATTATGTGTTCACTCTGCCACCGGGTATATTCTAAATAATTCTTTGATATTTTTTTATCTAACAAAAAACCAGGTTTCTAAGCTAACCCATATTGGTATTTTAATTTTATAGATTATGTACAAATTTACTTTTGTTTAAATATGAACAGATGGAATTTCATACAGTATGGACCTAATTGTTTTAAATGAATATTTATTTACTCTGTCTTTTCCTCTTGTAACATTATTTAAAGAAAGTCGTATTAAACAGTTTAAAAAATGTTTTTTTCTTAATCGAATTGTGACACTAAAAATCAGAATGGAATTGCTAAACACTGAAAGCTTCGCTTCTCTATTGATTGAACGTTAACTGAAGTAAACTGATTCAAAAAAATGGCAATTTGATTACAGAACAAAATATTCAGATCAGTAATTAATCCAAAACTGTGTAAAAAAAACAAAACATTTATGATGAAAAACCTTCTTTATCTGTAAATATGTTCTATCCAGAACTCCACCCGGTTCAAATCCCTTAAAAAGATCCTTAAGCAGCTTTTTCTATCCAAATATTTCATGAATAGATCAAGCCAACACTGTATTGATGTTAAGTCAAGCAGGAAGAACCGAGCTTTTCACACGTTGATCTTAGGAATACATTTTAGTTGCAGATGCATCCTTTGCTACAAGCGTTTACTAAAGGAATAATACCGCTGTATATCGTATAAAAAATTTTATTTTGGGGAGATCAGCCATCGGTCGATACTTACAAGAGAAGCAGATCTTATTTACCTCAGCAAAGGTCTAAAAATCCTCTTCTGTTCTGCAGTGAGAACGTCTGATAGACCGGCCCATGTTTGTAGTTAACAATGTTCCTGCCAATGTTGCCAACTCGGCAATTTCTTGCTACCCTTAACATTTCAGGCAGAAAAGAAATCGGTATCTGCCAAAATCTGAATCAGCAGGTCAGGTTTTCTAAATAATCGGCGATCGTCCAGAAAACTGTCATCAATGCAACCCTATAAAAAATACTGGAGTGGTTCAATTTAAAATCTGCTGAATCGAATTAATCATTTGTACAGCACATTCAGCAACAAAGCATTTTTAAGTGCTTTATATGATAAAAACACAAAAATACAAAGTTATAGAACTCAGTCAATAATTGAAACATTACACTTTGTCAAGTGCCATCATTACATATCAGAATGTTGATTGATTTTTCATTGATTATGTGTCAAATGAAACTCTAACCAGGTGAGGTTTAAATCTAGATTTAAAGGTACTCAGAGTTTCAGCTATTTTGCAAGTTTGTTCCAGATTTGTGATGCATAGAAGCTGAATGCTGCTTCTCCATGTTTGGTTCTGGTTCTGGGGATGTAGAGCAGAAGACCTGATCTATTTTATATCTAATAACTGATCAGGACAATTGATTATAGTAATCGTAGCTTGATGGTACCTGAGAATCGACGTTCTCCTTTGCCTTCACGGCGTGGCCCTCCTCCACCAGTATGTCCACCACGCTGGTGCTCTTCGACTCCTTGTTGAGCAGCAGCTCCACTCGCATGACGCCGTACAGGATGGAGTAGAGCGACACGATGACCGACTGATGCTTCACCATGGTGACGAAGCAGTCGCGGGCACGGCTGCTCCACTTGTTTCCCAGTATGATGGACTGGGCTGACGGGCGCATCCCAGCAACCTGGAACTCATGGGCCTGAAAGAGGAGCAGAGATGTGGGGTTACAATCATTTTAAGCTTCATGGAGGTTTAAGTGTCCAGGATGTGAAGTGAACCTGAAAGGGCTGAGCCAGCAGGTCGGACGGAAGCTCTCTGAGGCTGCTGCTGGCAACGACGGCTGTGTTGCCAAAGTCCAGAAAGAAAACCTGAAAAATGAAGGAAAAACATTTCTAACTAAACTCAGCATCTGTATCACTTTTGAAGTTGCATTGCACTTAATGCAACTTCAAAATATCAGTTTAATATAGAGCTGCAACTCTATATTAAACTAGTAGTTATCAGTTAATCTGATTGCTGCATTTTCTGGTTTACAGAACGCACTATAAGCCGCATCTACAAAGAAAAAAAACAAACAAACTGGAAAGGTACATATAAAAGCCGCACTGGGCTATAAGCTGCTGGTATCGCCGCCGCTCTCGGTTTTTCACAAGAATGCAGCAGAGGGAGCATCCTTAATAAATCTGTTGGATTATTAAGGACGCAGCCCTGCGTCTCCAACGGTGAAACATGGATTCGTTCACACCAAGTTTACACGCAGTGGCTCCATTTCCCTCCTGTACTGCCAGATCGATACTCCTGAACTTAAAAGCTGCATCATATGAACTTCTTCATGTTTCCCTGATGGGGGGTGTAAGTTTGAAAACATTCCTCCGTCGTGCCTGCTGCTAGCATGTGCTTGTTCTAAATGAAAGTTAGCACTTTCTTCTTTGATTTTCAATTTTGACTTCCAATGATTCATTTCCTGCTAAACAGCCGCGGATCTGTGGCATAAATCCTTACAAGAGAAAAATCTGAGGAAGAAAAAACTCTCAAATTGATCCTGATAGGTGTTCACCTCCACTGTGTTACCACGCATGTGCAGGATCTTGGCCCGGTAGTACAGACTCTCCTCGTTGGTCTCAGAGTACGGCGCCAGACACAGGAGGTTGGGGTAAAGCGACACCGTCACAGGAGACAAAGTACATTTGTTGATCTCCGCCGTCAGACACCGCTGCTTTCCCAAGCTGGCTTCATCCGCTGGGAACCCCCAGAAATGTCCCACATCTATCACCTGCAATGAAATTACCCCCAAAAAAACAAACTTCTGTTTCACTTTAGGAGAAAAGCATCTAAATTTCTGCTAGCATTTCTAATTATTTTGGTCTATAAAGCTGTTAGGAAAGGAAGGACCGACCTCTGTGATGTTCACCACAAACAGGCGATTGGGCGGCAGCCGGTCGGGGTCAAGCTTGGTGCAGACCGAGTCCATCAGGGAGAGAGACTGGCTCTGGATGTCAGCCGTCAACCTGTCCATGAAACACAAACAAGTTACAAACTGAGCACATTCTGCACAAACATGCCAGATTTGGGGAAAGAAAAAACCCATCTCGACTATAATCTGATGTCTGGAACCCAAACTCCCACAATGGACCCAGAATAATTGACATGTAGGCCTGTCACAATAACAAATGATCATGAAGTTATTAAGATAAATGATAATATTGTTGTTTTGAGACAATTTTCAAGTAATATACAGGTAATGATGCAAGAACACACTCGCTAAGATCAGCAAACTTTAAATTCTAATGAACATTTAACACTGGAACAGACTGACCCGTCATGCAGCTAAGAGTGTTTATATTTTAAAACAGAACCGCATAAAGGGCATTTTCATCCCACACTGGACTCTGTCTGCACCCTTTCTCTTTCCTGTTCTGGTACGGCCGCCATCTTTGTTTCTGTATCAACGGCTCCACATAAGGATGACCAGCGCCGCCCTCTGCTGGATGGCGGCCAAACTACAACACTAAAAGGAAGTCTAAGGAAATGTTATTAGTCAATTGATTCAAACTAATTTTAATCCAAGGCTGCATTCACACTGCAGTAATGCGACCTGTGTCTGATGACAGTCCGAACAACGGAAAGGTTTTTTATCGAATGCAGCCCAGTTCACTTTGATGTCCGATCGTTTAAATGGGACCTGAATCCTAACAGTCAGGTCCTGAACGTCATCAACACTCGACCAAAGTCACTATTCTGCGTCCTGATACGCACAAGCAAGAAGAAAATAACCACCATGGTGGAAGGTAATGAGGATTACGTTATTAATGTGCTGGCTCCGGTAGAACAACTTCAAAATTGCAAGCTATGCTCCACCGTTAGCATCCATGTTTACTTCCGAGCTTTCTCTCCATGTGTGACGTTACTGAACCCTCTACTGGGACACTTCTTGGCCGTTTGCAGTTCACACTGGAGATCACATGCAGGTTGCATATATTTGGAAGTGTGAACAGTGACGGCAAAAAAGAAAAAAAATCAAAACTGGATCACTTCAGGCTGCAGCCTAATAGACAATTAACTACTGTTTGCATCGCTACTTTCAGGAGGTTAAACAGCATGTTTGGGTCAAAACGTAACAGTATGACAACTGAGCTGTACCGTGAAAATTTCAGGTGAGCTAATGATCTCCTCCCTGAGCAGAACTCGATCTGTTCAGAAGGATAGGTCTGCAGATCCATTTTAAAGCTCTTATGGGCCATCTGGAGGGCGAGCGTCACCTCAGGCAGCACACCCGAATCGTTGGAGGTTCGGTGGAACTCCACATAAGCTCTGATGACACACAAACAGGACAATAAAGTAAAAAAAAACTTCACATGAAAGAAAAACCCAAGTGATGTTTGTACCTGGAGCAGTCGAAGGAAACAGTTTTCACCTGTCCACACAGCCGGAACAAAGACTGCAGCTGCTTATAGTAGAGGAAACTGTATGGAGGGAGGTTCCTCACCTAAACAACAACAACCTAATCAAAACTCAACCAATAAAGCCAAAGTAACAGTTATTCTCCAAATTATTAAAGCGACAGTATTATGCGTCTTGTGTAACATAATCAAGTAACTATGTTACCTCCAGTTGTTATAATAAAAATGTATATATCAAATATGAATTAAAACAAATTTGACTACATAAATTAATGTCTTGAAATTGGGCCTCTGTCTCTTTAAGAAACTCCTCTTTCTGAAGCTCCTCACAACATGGCTCCTCTATTAACCCTTCAGCAACGTTTTTACCAGCATTTTACTGAAACGTAGCTCAGCAGTTCAACCAGGTGTTTGCTAATTGCTGCTGGCTAGTCTGAAGGAGTTGAGTGGGGTGGGCTGCTCTTTGAGGTGGAAGATCGGAAACTGCAGCTCTGAGGAGGAGATGCAGCTCGAAGGCGGGGCTAGGTCCACCCAGGCGTTTTTCCCAGCAGAATGGTTGCCATGGAGATTAAACGATTTCTCAAACATGCATGAAAGAATCAAGGGAACACTCCAGGTATGTTTTTGATGAAGGAATAACATTATAACATGATTTAAAACTCAAAAAAGTCAATTTTACACAATACTGCCCCTTTAAGAGACAAATAACACCAGTTGAATCACGTTTTACTCGGTAATTACAGACATTTATTTTAGAATCAATCAGCAAAATCAAATCCGATTCCCAAGTGTCGTAAACATCAATACCATGACTGTTGTACGAGGGTTGAAGCCGTTCAGCTCTTTGCAGGCCTGCCTTTCATCAATCTCCTGCTGGAAAAAGTAGTTTGGGTAGAAGGCGCCGGCGATGACAATCTAAAACACAACATTAAAGATAAAGGTATGGTAATACGTCAACAGCTCATCTGTTGTGCACAAAAATCCCAGAAATCCTCCAGCGAAGGCTGACCTGCAGGATGAACTTCTGCCTGTTTATGCTTGTGTTGTCTGGGGAATGAGAGTCTTCTGGGACGTGCATGTTGAACTGGGACATGCGTTTCTTCAGGTCCTCGTACAACTCTGCAACCTTGAGAACACAGTAAATACACTGCCTATCCAAAAGACATGCATTTAAAGCAAATAGGTACGAGCTTCCCATTTCCTGACTATGTCATAAAACTTATCCTGAGGCTACGGAAAAGACGGTAATGTGCTTCAGCAGAGTCAAATTATTGGCATCTTTCATGCAAAAAATGTAAGAATAATACTGAAACTACCTAAATTTGTTTGAGAACTATCCAAGGCATTATTAGAAATTGGAAAAAAGAACTAATATGATCGGCCATTGTTTAAACATAACAAAAGTAGAAGACACATCTATGTTCAGTGGTGAAAGTTAGCAAGTTTCTACTTGCACCAAGTGATAAAAACTCAAGTGGTGGAACAGCTGGGCAGCTTTTAGAAAACCAATAAACAATGACGCAAAATGGGGGAAAAAATGATTCAAGGATTCAAAGAAGGAAGCATCAAAATTTGACTCGGGGGAAATTTGAGAAGGTTGTGTGATCTGATGAGCCCAGATTTACCTTCTTCCAGAGAAATGGGCGCATCAGGGTAAGAAGAGAAGCAGATGATGCATCTAACAAGCAGAACTGGTAGAAAATTCACACTCTACCTTGTGACTCAGCTGGAGTCCCACAAGGCTCAATACTTGGACCAATCTTATTTAGCCTGTATGTTAATGATTACATGCAGATGACACCAGCGTCTCACTAGCTGCGTTTGCATTAACCACAGAATTGGGCAAATTGAGATTACAAAGGGCTTCTCCCAGAGTATTACAAGCCTGGCGAGTCACCAGGCTTTACTTGGGCCCCCATCAGGCTAAGCATTGATTATTTATTTAAGTCTTTTTAAACTGTTTGCATTTTTTAAGACTTTATAGTTGGGGTTCAGGTGTTAATCTCCCAATCTTTCAATAACACATAATTATCAAGTGATATTTTAAAATTTCCTGTCAACTTTAAACATTTTTTTTAACTCAAAAACACAACAAGTTGCTGGATGAATGACTGCCCTAGCACCCATCAGGCTTAACAAGTTTTCTGGGGGAATCCTTGATTATGGGAAAAAAAATTAACAAAAACGGCAATTTTGAAAAACAAAAAGACAAATTTTTCAATAAGGAGGTTTTTCAGCTGCATCAATAAGGATGCATTTTGAAAAGCTGCAATGTAAACACTTTTGTTGATCACAAGTCACAAAATTAATATCTGGATGTTACCAACGACAAAAACAGTGAAGAAGAAGAAGATATTTTTCCCAGATAATGTCTAGTTGGCTCCACCAGTGCCTGTATGTACCAGTGCTGTGGTGGAGATCTGGTACATACAGGCTGTGTGATGCTCTCACAGCGTCACACACTTCATAAAAAGTTGAGCCATTTGAAAGCTTTGAATCAATAATTCTCCTGTAAAATCGCAGGCCACAATTTTCCTAAAACGCCACAAAGTTTGAGGGGTTCAACTCGCACCGGAAACAAGTCTGACAATTTCTGCACGAATGTTTGATTATTGATTGAATTGAAAACATTTGAAACTCATTTTCCCAATTATGTGAATTTCAACTGTATTTTAACACGAAATGCAAACAGAAACAAAATAAAACTTTGCATAATGTCTGCACCTCTCTGATCCTCTTGATCTGAATGAAGTTCTCTTTGCCCCAGCTCAGCTCATCCTGCAAAGAAAAACATCTGTCAACGTTCTGGTTTTACTGGTGTAGGTAAAGAAACAGGAGCTGAACTGGAATTAGCATCTCTATTCACAAATTTCAAAGCTTCTTGAATTTTCTGATTATCATACGTCAGGTGTTGTTAAAGTGATAGTTTATTTGCAATGTTTACCTTTGGGTGTCTCAGTTGTCCTTTCTTTTTGGCGGAGTACCACGCCTGAACAAAATAAGAACGGTTTAAAATGGTCCCACAAACAGAAACATCAGATTTCACATGAAACCTGCGACATGAAATCACCCTGAAGGCATTGACGACGGCCATCGAGTCACTTGGTGTGGAGCGGGCAAAAGCCAGCTTGCTCCTGAAATCATAGGAAGAGTAAAACATTTTGTACCGTAATTTATCCGGCAGTCACAGTTTGAAGTATTTGTTACAATTTTTTCCTCCACCTACAAAGAATGGAGGTCTTTAGTTTTTACAGCAGGTTCACATCAAATGTGAGAGTCAGAAATTAATTAGCATTTCATTACATTGAAGGAACATTTGATCTCTGAGCAATAAGCACAAATACTGGCTCTCAGATGTTTTAGTTCATCTTTAAATTGTAACTAATGCTTTTCCTACAGTAAAATTCAAGCACTTTTCAAGAATTTTCAAGGCACGTTTTCAAACTTTTCCAGCTTGGAGATAAAAACTATAGAAATGAACTAAAAACTTAAGTTTTAATTTACTGCTGTTATTAAAAATGTAATTTAATAGTCTGCAGCAGGAACAAACTAAAATGTAACATTTTACAGTTTTAGTGATTCCGACGTTAAACAAGAGAAGTTTAGTCTGATTTAACTTCACAGAATTAGAAAAAAATGTATCTTTTATTATTAATTGTATGAAAACACTTTCCAAATTTAGGCTTTTAATCATATGTTAGGTTATACTTTATTAAACTGTGCAGTTTAAACATCAAGCATATTATTCAAATCAAGCATTTTCAAACTGTGTACAAACCTCCTGAGCTAACCTCCAAATCGGTTTTTTTTTTATGATAAACTGTTTGAATAAGTTATTTAGCATCACCTAATGATCTATTTTTATGTTCATGATGCGACTCACCTGTGGCCTGCAAGCTGCTGCATGGCCGGAATGGCAAAGAAGCTTTTTAGAGAATGAGATGCAGCTGAAAATAAAGACAAACCATTGTTAAAACACTACAAACTCACTAATACAGACTACAAACACATAAATAATGAGTAAACTGCAGAAAACATAAAGCCAGGCTGCATTTCATGTTGCACCAAGTTGATCAGAAAAATACAACAATGAGGCAACCTAACACCTAAATGCTGGCTACACTGATGTAATCCTAGTGTTTGGAAAATATCTGAGAATAAAGAAAAAGCTTCTAAAATTTAAAGTAAAATAATCAAGGTTGTTTTATAAAAGTTACAGGCTAAATATTCAGTCCATCTTGTACCTTTAGAGGAGGGATATGGAAGAAAAAAGGTATAAAAGAAAGAAAGAAGCATAAAGGAAAGCATTTTCCTGGAGGCAAATGAGCCATTTTGCTCCCACTTTTTGCATCACAACATGCAGCCTTCTTGTTTTTAGCAACATGTTTCTTCTGATTTGAAATAATATTAACATGGAAGCGTTATTGAACAATGAGTCCAACAATTTCAGATTAGTAACGATCATTACTACTTAAATTTAAAACCTCCATAAACTACCGAAAACAAAACCATTTCATAGCTTTAAAAACTAATTTTAACTCAACTTAAGCAAGTTAAATACAGAGGTATTAATTCAGCACTAACCTTTTTATAGTATAGAGTTACAAACTACTTTTTAATCACATTAAATTACCATGGTTTTATAAATTAGTAGTGGCTAAGATGCTCTTATTGCCTAAACCTATTATAAAGTAACAGAAGAAACAGAATTTGAAAAGTTAATACAGAGATAGAATAACTAAGTGTAAAAACGTCAAAATTAAGTGAAATTTAAAATCAAAAACTTAAAATATGAATGTATTTGGGGCTGCAATTATTGTTTATCTTAGTTATTGATTTATCGGTTTTATTGGATTAAAAAAATGCCACAATCTATTGACTTTTCATTCAACTGCTTAACCTTTTTTCACAATATTAGAAATACATTAAAAGATGCAAATAAACAAATAGTTGGAGTCCTTTTTCAATAAAAAAAAAACAAACATTTTATTGCCTCAAAAACAACATAGCATTCTGTACTGAATTTGAACCAGCTGAATATAAAAAATGCCACTAGAGTTTTGGGTAAAACATTTTGACAGTCAAAAGTGTTTTTATCTTAAGTGCAAAATGTATATTTATTTTTGTAGTTTTCTCTTAATTAGTATTCTGAATATGTTGGGGGTTTTTCAGTAAGTTTGCTAAATTACTTGACGATTATTTCAATAATTGATTAATCACGATTAATCATTTTTAGCTTTAGATGTATCTAAGAATTATAAGGCCAATTATTGAAACATCTGTACTTTTTCAAAGCTGGCAAAAAAAAAGTGTAGAAACCAAAAGCTAAGATGAAACATGGAGGGAAATGTGGAGTTAACATTTCTCTGTGCGCTTTTGCACCCGAGGTGCTGAGCAAGAGGTCGTTGAACAGCTGTAAACCTGTGGAGATCGTCAAACTGCCCGACTGACCTATGATGAGACATTCATCCAAACAGCCGAAGACATGGCCCAGAACGACCATCTTCCCCAGATTAAGGTCCACAGGCAGGTGGGCCAGAACGCGGCCGAGGAAGGTCAGCTCACCATCCTCGCTTTGATTTTTGCCGTCAGTTTTCGCGGACAGTGCGCCCATCTGAAGAATTAAACATCCAAGCAGCAAAAAAGACACAAATGCTCCATTTGATGTCACAGAAGTTTAGAAAAGACAAAAAAATATTGATTCTTTCTTTAGAAAACATTACAGCACCCTCCTAACATACCAGATTATGAATAAGATTAACGACAATTATTACTTAAATGTAAGACCTGCAGAAATTTAAGTAGTAAATTTATGCACATGACTGCAACAATGGAGTTTTAACCTCATTAAATCAATAAAAAAAATATTAATTATCAAACAACTGAATAATCAATACAAACAGATAAATTGGTTAAATTAATTGACAATTACATTGATTAATTGTCAAACAATTGACGATTAATGGATATTTTTTATCGATTGATAAAAATAATTTTTTTATCGATTAATCAGATTTTTTAAATTTGAATTTTGGAAAATCTTGATTTTTTTTCTTGGGTTTCAATAGTTTGGTGATATCACCACTCTCAAGGTGGCCATCTTGTTTGACAAGCATCTTTTCCAGCTTCTATTTACTTAGATTTTTTTTTTTTACTTTATTTTTAACAACACATGTACATAGTTACATTCTTCTGTCTCTACCGACATATATCATCTGCATTACAACTTGACATCGAAAGGTGAGACAGTAGATGTTCTAACAAATGTAATAATGGGTACATGACAACAGAACGGAATCAACAGACAAAAAACAGCAAAATAAAATAAAATAGTACATAACACACGATTGAATCCCCCCTGAGATAAGATAATCCACACATTCATAAGCATCATGGTATTTTACAACAACCCAAGGATACAAACGAATGCAAAAGGACAATCCTGTAGATGTGTCACTGGGTTAATAACGGTAGGACAGATCTCCATCTTGTATTAAAAACTGTTTTTTGGAGCCTTAGGGAATATGTGATTCCTTCCATCATATAAAAGTCCCAAACTTTTTGTGTCCATGTGTTATATGTAGGAGGCTCTGGCTTCAGCCATCTGATAGTTATGCATTTCAATGCTGCTGTGAGCAAGATTCTTAAAAGGTACCCATCATCCTTCCTGTCTATTCCATTGGGTATTTCTCCCAATATTGCCACCAGGGGAGTTTTTGGGACATTTCTCCTAAAAATTACCTTAAGAGCTTCAAAGATGTCCTCCCAGAATACGTTTAGTTTAGGACAAGACCAAAAGATATGCGTATGATTTGCATTCTGTGTCCCGCAGTTTCTCCAGCATGAACTGGGTTGTGTTGGGCCCATTTTACTGGTTATTGCTGGTGCTCTGAAAAACCGGACTATTACTTTCCATTTGAATTCTCTCCATGTGTTAGAATTTGTTGTTAATTGTGCTTCAGTACATATTTCTTCCCATGTGTCCCCTGCTATTTGTTTACTTAGATTTTGAATTCAGATTAACTGCACAGCAAAATATAACAGCCAGCCTAAGATTTTTCGATTAATCAATGAATATTGATTAACCGCCCTGCTCTACTCCCAGGTAGAATCATGTTTAACGCCTGCTTTACTTGCCTCTATGAGATCGAGAACGGTCCTAACAATGTCGGAGAGGTTGGGAGGAGAGAGCGCAGTGGACAGGAGGGAGCGAGGGTCTCCCATGTCCAGCAGCTTGACCTTTAACAGGATGGTTGACAGAGGAGCAAGCTGAGGGGAGGAACATGGCGGTTAAAGTTGGGTTCAGAAAGCATCTATGGCAAAAAAAAAAAAAAAAAAAAAAAGAGGCTCTCCCCTGACCTGCATCTCAGGAATCATATATTCAGGGATTTCGTTAGTCCAGAAAGCTTTGGTCACGAGACGGTAGCAGAAGCCCTTTGACACTCGGCCTGCCCTCCCTGTCAGGAACATTTTAAACAAACAAACATTTTGCAATGACAATATACAAAAATATTCCCATAAAATCACTATTTACACTAAAGAAAGGTGTCACATTCATGGTTTTCTATTTATGTTTCAAAATCAAAAAAGGAAGATGTCAGATATTTTTTGGGCCTAAAATTAGCATTTAATTTTTCCTTGAAGAAGGTAGAGAACTACTTCAAAACTTTAAACGTTTAGACCAAATCTGAAAGGGGCAACCCGGCTCTCAGCTGGAGTTGCTTCACCTTTGCGCTGGTTGCAGTTGGTTTTGGACGCCCAGGTCAGACGCAGAGACTGATAATTAGTATCTTTGTCGCACACCAAGTGACGGGCCAGGCAGAAGTCAATAACTGTAAAAGGGGGGAAAAAGCCAAAAGTCTGTTATATTTAGTCCAATGCAGGCTAAAGAAAGATATGATTAATGATAAATAATGAATAAGATGCACCGTATTTAACATCTGGCACAGTCACCGAACTCTCAGCGATGTTGGTAGAGAGGATCACCTGAGAAGGTAAAAAGATTATTAAATACAGGGATTACTATGAACTTCCTCTCTTCTATCAATAATGACAGAGCTGAGAATAAGAAATCAATTCTCTGCTTTAAATAAAAACGAACAAAATAATTTGTTCATTTTACATACTTTTTATATCCATTTACTGCAGAATGCATGTAAAAAGCCAAATACCCCATACAGAAATTTCACAGATGGCATATGGAGTGAAATCAGCAGCTTTTACCTTCCTGTACCAAGGGACCGGGGACAGGAACACACCATTCTGTTCCTCCAGAGTCACGGATGAATGGAGAGGATAAACCTGCAATCTGAGCCGCAGAAACACATTTAAAAACATTGAGGTGCCCATTTCCTTTCTCCAGACAGGATCTGCTCATCTTTTTGTTTTTATATATGCAAAACAAGGTAAAAATGATAAAAATAAGTAATATTCACTCACCTTTGGTTGGCGAGCTTGGCCAAGCTCTCTTGCATGCAGCGTATCTCATGTATGCCAGGAAGGAAAACCAGAACGCTTCCTCTTTCTGACAAAGGCTTCCCACCCTCCTCAACTTTGCTACTCGGCACATTTACGATAATTATACTTTCCGATTAACAATTAAAAGTTCACTAAAGCCTTAATATAATCAAGCCTCACCTGAAATATTTGCCCTCCATCTCATTAAAGCTCTGGATTAAACTGATGGCAAGGTCGTACATCTTAGGCGAGATCAACAGGTCATCCGGGTGTGGCGGCTCGATCTGATTTGGACCCACAAACTTTACATATTAACAGCTTGGAATAAAACCACGAGAACAGAAGTGTTGAAAACATTTATTTAGATCTATTCACCCGGTAAGGATACAGTTTCTGAAGGTCATCGAGGTAAAACTCTTCGATGGTGAAGGGCGCGCCCTCCACTTCATACACATAAGCAGGGCTCATCTTCCCCCAAATGGGCGTGGCAAAGTACTCGGCGAACTCTCTGCAGTTGATGGTGGCTGACATGAGGATTATCTGCCCAAAATACAGAGTTTTACAAACACAAGTTGAAGCAGATGTTTCTTGGATGCACTAATCATTGATATATATCACTGGATTGGACATCATGTGGCTATTGTGTGGAATACATACACTACTGCTATGCATAAATAAACAAACTCAAATGAGGTTGTTTTGAATGATATTTAAGACCAATATATCCACAGAAATGTATGAACTTTGTCCAGCCAACTGCCGATAAATATGCACCTACCCATGATAGACACAAAACAGCGAGCGAGCTAGCAAGGGTTTATTAGCACCTAGCTCGATCATCAGTAGAGCAAGTGTTTAAATTGGCTAATCAACCACCGTTTTGTTCATGCGACCACTTATTGGTAAATATTTAAAAAACAATTTTTCTTGGTGTTGATTCCTTATACACTTGAATGTATAAGGAATCTCTTCTGAAGATTCCTTATACATCTCTTCTGAAGGCTAGTGGAGCTGTTGTCAGTCGGTTGCCATGGGAACGGGTCTGCATGTCGAGTAAAGCTGACGCACAGAGCATGGGAAAAAAATTAAGTGATTTTGAGCTGTTCTTCACTTGTGTTTCTGCATTACTTTCTCTTTGTTGTGACGCACTGTAGCCGCTGTACCTTCTGATAAACGATAAAATCTGGACTAATTTCCTAATTGGTTTGATGAACGTGGCGATATTCATAATCATCAAATAGGATGAAATGTTTAATAAATGGTTTGTTAAATTTTACCAAACTATGGCAGCAATTACAGCGACAATTATGTAAAAATTGACATAAAATATAACTATTACATCACCTCTCTTGGATTTTTGATAGAACAGAAACCAAAGTCTCAGAAATATCTAAAGAGAATGCATTTTACGTTTTAAATCATCACTTTTCTCAGCTTTAATTCAAACCACATTTTATAAAAATCGGATAAGAAATAAGGGCGGTACAACCATTTTTGTGGCAGATTCCTGCTCATCCTACTTCAGAACAGTGAGGTTTTGTTAGTATGACCCAATGTATAGTAACGCAGCCACATGTCATTAGCTATAGCAGCTAACAAGTGACATCCCCTCCAGTAATATATATTAATGGCACTAATTACCTTGACATGACGAGAGTTGGAATGAAGGAGTTTTCTCAACACCAACAATAGAAAGTCCATCTCTTCGCTGCGCTCATGAACCTTGAAGTAAAAGTCAGAGACATAAAAAGACTTCAGCATATATTCTGTACATTCTTATATATCACATTTTTTAAATATTATGAGAATGGGGACAGTTTTCTATCAACACACTAGAACTGAGCACTCCAGAGTTTTGTGTGGTCTTTTTTACCCACAAAAAAAAAATCTCTGGAAATATGCCCTCAGGTTTCACTCAACATTTACTCAGGCAGCAGGTGTCCAGTGAAAACAAAGGGCAGTATGATAATATGTGATCACACTGATATAACATGAATAATATTTCTCAAAACAAAACAAAAAACACGGTAAGACAAGAAAATACTCAAGATATCATTTCTGGAGGACAGTTTGATGCAGGACAAAATGCATAAAAGCAAATCTTCTGTCCACATACCTCATCTACAAAAATGTGAGAGTACTCTGTGAGAGATTTGGCCAACACGAGCTTTTGCAGCAGAACCCCTGTGGTCATGTAAATTAGTCGAGTGTGCTCTGTGGCCATTTTCTCCAGCGCAACCTAGAAAACCCAAAAGATAAAAACAAACACAGTTACAGCTGTAAAAAGAATAACAGGTCAGTCAGTTGTTTTTGCTGAATGATAAATTGTCCCAGAAATTATTGCGATCAACAATAATATTGTTGTTTTGAGACCATTTTCAAGAAATGTAATGGTACACACTCTAAGTCCAGTCCTCGAGAGCTACCATCCTGCAACTTTCAGATGCATCCCTGCTCCAACACACCAAATGAACGGCTCGTTACCAGGCCTGTGGTGAGCTGATCCCGGTCTGTAGGAGTAAGGATGTGTCTAAGAGTTGCAGGATGGTAGCTCTCGAGGACTGGACTTGAGCACCCCTGCTCTAAAAGGTCAAAACGAGAGCCAAGAAAAAACAAACAATAATACAAATAGAAATTATCAAGCTTGTTTTAATTTTTCATGCAATTAACAAATTTATTGCTTTGACGACATACAACTCGTCTCATTTGTGAAAACCATTGTGGTTCCAAATTCCCATGCTAGTTATATTTGCATTTAATTGTTTGAAAAGATGAAAGATTCACCTTCAGACATCTGGAAGAATGAATCAGACTTCTGAAAGTCTGCATTCCTTTTCCTGATGTATATAAACGACTGACTCGAAGAACAAATACTCTGGCATTAACTAATATAAGAACCACTGGTAATCCAAACTAACCTGACACAGGAGGTTTTGTCTGATTTAATATCAAAGAGTGAAAACAAAATGTGTCTTTAGACAGTGACTGTGAAAATCTGGACAAAACAAATGTTACCGGAGTGTGGAAGTCATGAAAAAAAGAAAACATCTCATTTGAGAGGAGACTGTCTTTCTCCCACTGACAGTGACATCATCTGTACCTCCAGAGGTCTGAACCAAGCGGAGGAGAATAGTTATTTTAAGACACACCATTTCGGAGCTGTGAACATCACAGCCAGATATTCTAGCAACAAAGCACTCAAAACAGTGTAAACATGTGAAAACTACAACTTGCTGGTGGTAAAACAGATGCAGTGAAGACTTTTGTTAAAAAGACTGCAGATCTAATAATATGGTTATAATATTTGCAATGACTGTTACATGTTCTACCTTTAAGCAGTGTTTCTGCAGGTCTCACAAACTAAAATTTAAGACTTTTTAAGACAATTATGAATGACATTTAAGACTTGTAGCACAGCAGAAATGGATGACAAAATTTATTGTAAATAAGTCGCATGGATTGGCAATAGAAGTGAGCCAATGACAAAAAACATTGTTCAGCTGACAATAAATCTGCTCTTACCCATAACAGGCCTAAAACAGCTAGCTAGCTAGCTAACTAGCAAAGGTATATTAGCAGCTAGTTACCAGTAGCTTAATATCTTTAACAAACTTAAAGGCATATTATGCTTTCTTGAACAGGTTAGGATTTGTCTATTAGCAATACAAAACATTTTTTGCACAAAATCATTCTTAGATAATGAGATTTTAGTCTGCTCATTTTGAAATTAGTTGCTTTAAGGAGTCTTGTCACTTTAAATCCAAATAACCTGCTGTTGACCACGCCCCCACTCGCACGTGAAAATGGCTGCTAAAAGATGCGCAATTATGTAACCGTACATCTTTGAAAAGCAGAAGTGGAGCCTGCTGCACAACCAACAAAAACGCAACCAGTGATTTCTGGATGGTAAGTCAACATAAAACTCTTCTCTTTTCCAGCAGCCATTGTACAGCACCTACAGTTGACCAAACATGTTGGAGCTCCACTTGGGTTTCTCGGTAATGATCCGTTGAATTCTGTAGGTTTCTGAAACGAAACCTACATTCATTTTCCAGACACCAAAAAACATCAACTTATTGCTAAAAAACAGTTCGGTGGTTCTTCTGTTTATTTTACTTCGGTCATTTTGATTGTTTTTTTAAACACTTGGGCTGTTTTTAGAAGCAATAGAGTCATAAATGGAAGTATAAAAACCAGCAAAACATGAATTTTGAGTAATAGGTCCCCTTTAACACACATTTTTGTTTCATCCATCCATTTTCTAACAGCCTTGTCCCTAGTGGGATCTGGAGAGGTGAAGGTGCAGATCTCCAGCTAACGTTCCGGGCGAGAGACGGGGTCACCCTGAACAGGTCGCCAGTCTGTCGCAGGGCAACACAGAGACAGACAGGACAAACAACCACACACACACTCACACCTAGGAAGAATTTAGAGAGACCAATTAACTGGACAATCATGTTTTTGGACTGTGGGAGGAAACCGGAGTACCTGGAGAGAACCCACGCATGCACATGCAAACTCTGTGCAGAAAGACCCCGGGCCGGGAATCGAACCCAGGACCTTCTTGCTGCAAGGCAACAGTTCTACCAACTGCATCACTGTGCAGCCCACACATTTTTGCTTTAAGACTTCTAAATAAAGCCAGCAATTACAAACATTGGACATAAATTAATGTGAACAAACAACAGTATGTGCAGCACAAAATCGCTTACTCGTTCACAAGTGTACCAACCTGATATCCCACCAGACTACCCAGGATGCACTTCCTCTGAGCAGCAACCCAGCGAGCGATACTGGTGGCTCCAATCTTGCGTGGCTGCGTGACCACGATGTTGCAGGAGGCGGTTTTCTCATTGTAGTGGTCCAAAATGAACTGCGGCAGCTGAGTGGTCTTGCCACTGCCTGTAGCTCCTCGAACGATCACAACCGAGTTGCTTTCTATGAAGGAAATCAGCTAGAAGCAGAAGAGGATAGTTAAAGTGAAACCTGCTGGAATGAAGAATCATGTCACTGAAAATAACAGTAACAATAAAACAGACATTATAGTGTATTGGTGATCGTTTTTAAACATATTGCGTTTGTCCAGAAAGTGAAACTTGGCCTATTAAAAACCAATTTTTATTTTTATTTTCTAGACATTTGTGAGTGTTTTATAAGGGTGGGGCTGCCCATGTGGTATTTGTTATACAATATTAGAAATATATTACATAAATTACTTTTTACAACAAGAAAATAAACATTTTATTGCCTAAAATGCAACAACATAGAAATCATTTAGAGTAAGCTTGATCACTTATAGAAAATTATGCTTCTGCAGCTAAAAAAATATTTCTAACGTGAAAAGCTCAGATTTTTCTGATTGACAGAAAAGTGTAGGGCTGATCCGCTTATTATTTTTAGACCAACAGCGCTTAATATGATTTGTTTTTCTTTTTACAGAATTTGAACAAGGTGAACCTAAAACTATTACACTTACAATGTTTTGGATAAAACATATTTACAGACAAAGGTGTTTTTTCATCTTAAATGCATAATATTTACTTATTTTAACCCTCCTATATATAATTTTGACTTAATTACTGCTCTGAATATGTCTTTCTTTCATCATTTGACCTATTTTGTGTCTAAATATTCTAGTTAGTGATTAGTCAATTACTAAACTAGTAATTAAAATGATGGATCCATCCCAATTAATCCAATAAATTGTTTCAGCCCCATAAAACATATAAAACTGGTAAATATCGGTTATCAACCATAACAGCAATATTATCTAACATCGGCTAAAATCCTCATATCGATGCATCTTTAATGCATGTTCTAAGCTGATTTATGACAATATGAAATTATATTTTACCGACATTAGAAGGTGAAAAGAGTCAACGCTTGAATAACTCCATTGATATTCACAACACTAATAACACTCAATGCTGCACCAGCACATATAAGACTAACTGCACTTCTTTGAAGCAAACATTAAGACTTAGTGCGCTTCTGTCCTGAGGACAAAATGTCAATTTAAGTAAAACTCTGCAATGACCCAAAAAATAAACTCCAGGAGGAAAATGCATTAGTGCCTTACCTGCTCCTTGTCTTTAGTTATGGGTAAACTTGGGCATTCAAAACTGGAGCAGGGAGAAACAGGAGGAGGACCTAAACATTCAGAGTTTCAAAACAGTGAAGGAAGAGGTAAATTTACAACAATCTAGTATTGTATGTGGGTGGAATCTGCTCTTTAAAAGGCCATCATGTAATCTATTACTCACTCCTTGAAGGTTCTGGGTTTTGGATCCTTCCAACATCAGCTTTCAGGCTGAAATCATCGGGTTTAACCGGACTGAGAAAAGCAACATAAGCAGTCACACATTCCTATTCTGAACTTCTGTCTTTATGTCCTAGTAACGCAGTGGAGTTCCGTTTGGGTTGCTAGGTAACGGGCCGGGCTTGGATGGGGTTGCTAGGTAACGGCTCAGTGCCCTTCCATTGTGACTTTGAAACGTTTCCATTTTCAGACACCAAAAAACAATAAATTATTGCCCCAAAGCAGCTCTGTGTTTTTTAAAGCATGTCATAATTACTTTTGTTTGTAATTTTAAGACTTTGTTCTGGTAAAATTGCATCGTTATTCTGCTAATATTATCACTATGTTCCCGTAATGAAACACATTTTAAAAAACATTGTAGTCTGGCCTTAAAGCAACTCTCAGGAGGGTTAAAATAAATAAAAATATTTTGTCATTTGTATTTTTTTAACGTAAGCAAAAAAAAAATTATTAAATTCAAAAATAACTTGGTAATACTTGTCCATAATATTCTTGATTTTATTGCTATTATTATTATTGAATATAGTACAAAAAAATAAAATAATCTGAATTATTTTTAAGCCACAATTGCCCACAGGCCTGTCACAATAACAATTTTTTCTGGACGATAAATTATCCCAGAAGGTATTGTCATAAATGATAATATTGTTATTTTAAGACCACTTAAAAGTAATACAGTGGTAACAACATAACATTCTCAAAGATCAATAAACTTTAATTTCTAATGAACATTTAACACTGGGATATTTAAAATATCAAAACTAAATAAAACAATGAATTATGAAGTTTCTGTAAACAAAATTGTCCTTCGATTAAAGGGCTAAGTGGGACCAAAGGCCCAGACTGGAGACTTTTAATATCCAGTTTTAATGATAAATAATGCAAATGGAAGTTATTTAGCTTGTTTTAATTTATCATGTGATTAATTGCGACATGCCTAATTTACCACACTAGCTACTTTACTCAAACTCTCTCCTCCTCTTGCTATCCTTTTGAATTTCCCTCAGCCAGGCCGTTTGCTCTGTGGCCTGAGGAACAACGCGCCTTGCAGTGTGAGCAAGCCGAGCATTTCAATGCAAAAACAGACAGCAATAAGAGGGCTTGAACAAAATACACCCACGGCTTGTGAGCACACATGCACTCTCATCCTCTTTCTCTCCACTGCACACATATCGTGGAAACTACAAAGCAGCTGACCTTACAACAAAGCTGCACACTGCACAGAGGAGAGTGAGGTGAAAGGATAGGAGAGGTGACAGCTCTTAGTCAGTTAGCAGCGTGCGACTAACTCTCCCCGACGAAGTCTGTGAGACGGGAGCAGTGGGAGGACAAGACAATCACCGCAGAACGGAAAAAAGAAGGAGAAAACAGTCCAGAACTGCAGCCGAAACTAAGCATTTACCACCAAATGAAGCAGGAGGAAGAGGTAACTTTGATACAATAGATTTATAGAAACGCAACGCTGGAGGGTGCACCATGTGAACAGCTCATCTTTGCCAAGTCTCTCAAAAGCTTACAGCAGAGTCAGCAGTGCAGTTTTGCTTCACCAGTGAGTAGATTTATTTTCTTTGAAATTTCAGTATTATGTGCATGTGCAAACCCCTTCTGATGCCCTAAAGGCTCTGCTGTGTATTATTCAAAACACCACTATGCAGTTTTGATGAGGCTGACCTTGGACCCCGCAGGCGGTAACAGAAAGAGTCACACAGACAAATCTGGGACAAATCAGAGCGCCGTTTGACTTGAAGTGAAAACCGTCATCGAACCGATTAGACCAGGGGTCACATTGTTCATCTGTGTCAATATTACAAAAGATTCAACAAAGATTCACTCAAAATACTGAAATTTAGCTACATTACAGCTAGAATGGGTAACTGTATTAATTGTCAACTAATTTAGCAATTGTTAACAGACACAAAAAAGGCCAACTGCTGAAATAACGACATATTTAGAGCAGTAATTAGGTCAAAACGGTACAAAAGATATAAATATTTTTAATTTAAGATTAATAAAAACCCTTCTTTGTCTGTAAATAAGTTCCTCCTCAAGTGGTATAGTTTTAATTTCGCCTGGTTGAAATTCTGTGGAAAAAAACTCCTGATTAAGCACCTTTTTCTGCCTTATCAATCGGTTAACCCAAAAACTTATCAACTGATTAACCCCACATTGTATTAACGTTAAGTCAAGGAGAATGGGCTTTTCACAAGTTGATGTGAGATTCTTTTTAGCTGCAGATGAATCCTTTGCTTCAAATAATCAAGCATACACTAAATTAATTACATTTTAGGCAATAAAATTTGTTTTATTTAAAACAGGAATTGAATTAATTGTTTAGTGCATTTATAATAGAGCTCTAATATTGCATAAAATAAGTTTAAGTGGTAAAATGAACAATCTGCAGAATGTTCAAGAATTTTTAAATCGGATTTATAGTCAAACATAATCGATAGAATAATCAATTACTAAAATAATTTAGCTGCAGCCCTGCATTTTAAAAATTCTTATCAATTCAAAATACTTGAGCCCAAAGAAAAATGAAATAAAATAATGAAAATAATAAGAGCTTCAATAAAATGAAATGAAATAAAAGCTTGACCCAATTTTAGAATTTTTTTTTACGGAAAAGCACTTTATATGCAACAAAATTTCACTGTTAAAAGTTATGACTTTATATTGAAGACAGATTAATTCTCATTTCCTCAGTTTTCAGGGCCTATTAGCATAAAGAGCAATGCCTCTGTTCGGCTGGATGAAATGGTCTAATCAAACGAGAGCACAGACTCGATCTCCAAGCAGAGCGGAGCCTGTGCCCGGCCATATGTTGCTCACAGAGCTGCTGTGGCACGTGGAGGAACGAGAACGTCTGGCGAGACAACTGGAGCGGGAGAACAGGCTGGCCCACAGCGCCCTGGGTCTCCGCTGGTTCCAGAAATACCCCAAACTACGAACCCTCGTCTCACCGTCAGAGCTACACCAGCTGGAGTTCCTCTGCTCACAGGTTCCACCCGTCGACACAGCCACAGTCGTCTCAAGGTTGTTTTCCTGTTTTTATGTCAACAATATCCAGATTCAACTATATCGACACAACTTAGAGCCAACGTCAGCCCTCGGATCACATATGAATTTCAGAAAGGTCGCCGTTTTTCAAGATGGCCACCGTTTGTGAGCCTTTTAAACCAACTATTGCCATAAATTACCTATTTTCATGTCATGGACTAACTTTATGTCACATCGGATGTTTTTCACTTTATTCATCCTATTCATACGACTGTAAAGTAATAACACATAGCAAAATTAGAAATGTGTGAGACTTTGCTGTTTGTAAGTCTCACACTGGCGTCAACTGGAAGGAGATAAAGATGTGAGACAGACCAAAAGGCAGTTGTCTTAATGGTTAGCGTTAGCTTTTGCTAATTTTTTGCTGTGTTTAGCAGTTTAGCGTAACTTCTATTTTTTAATGATTTAGCACAAGGTTTTGCTAATTTTTGTGTGTAGTGGTTCAGCAAAATTTCTGCTAATTGTTTTGCATAAACATTCATAATTTTTTTGTACTTAGTGGTTTAGCATAAACTTATGCTAGTGTTTTGTATGTTTAGTGCTTTAGAACAAGCTTCTGCTAATTGTTTTGTGTGTTTAGTAGTGCAGCATAAACTCCTGTATTTAAGAGTTTAGCACAAGCTGCGGCTAATTCTTTTGTTTGTTTAGCGATTTAGCATTTGGTTCTACAATTTTATTGTTTGCTTAATGGTTTGTGTTAGCATAGCCAAGACTCTTGTTTGGTGAATTAGTGGTTTGTGTACCTAACTTTTTGGTTAGCTGTACCCATCATAACAACAATGGCGCCTGCTTTGAAAGATTATCCACCAGAAAAAGGAAACACAAGATCAAGAAAATATATATGATTTTTCTGGTTCCAAATATGTAGACTATGATTTGACACCAAACGCAATACTTCAAATGCCAATAGTGCAAAAATGGTTTTTCCATGGCAACCATCTTGATAAAAAATATACGTATCACTAAATATTATTTTTATGACTAACTATGTATGACTTTTCTCAAAAAGTATTTATCTGAGATAAATATTTGCAAATTTAACATAAAAATTAATTTTCCTTGACCATCTTGAATTTTTCAGTAACATATTTTTCCACATGTAAAAGATTTTACTGAAATATTCATTTATCTGCTGCACAGGAGGGTTAATTAGCGTTTAATGTGTGAACATGAAAGGTCTGAAAGGCTTCGTGTGGCGTGACTAGAAGGGTTTCCCCTCAGTTTTTAGCTAGAAAGGGAAAAAAAGGATGAAGAGCACATGGCTGAGCAGCACTGTGACCCACTTATCACACAAAACAACTCACAGCCGGGTCATTAATGTGGGCTTATATAACCAAAACATAAGAAAAAAAAGAAATAGCACTA
Organism: Alfaro cultratus; assembly: GCA_903066825.1. Classification (NCBI taxonomy): domain Eukaryota; kingdom Metazoa; phylum Chordata; class Actinopteri; order Cyprinodontiformes; family Poeciliidae; genus Alfaro; species Alfaro cultratus. The sequence continues at coordinate 37,152 of CAEFZX010000394.1, read as the reverse complement.
CTGAGATGTTTCTATGGCCTTTTAATGAATCTGTCCCATCTTAAAAATGCTATTCTTCATACAAATCTGTAAGGCTGGGAGATAAAAAATCTCCCAGATCCAATTTTGCTGTAATGCTATAATTATTTTCTTCCTTTCTTTACTACAAAAGGAAATTACAAATGACAGAAAATATTTCTCAAAAAGTGGTTTTGATTTCCATCATCCCTTCTGTGAGTTGTACGTTTAGGACCAGGCTACAAAATTATTTTTGTTTCAATACAAGAATATAACCATAATAAAAACAGTTTTACCAGAAGAACGTCATAAAATCACAAAAAGTCGTTTTGATGAGGAAAAAAAGCTTGAACAGAATTATCTCGACCTGACATCAGTCAGTCAGTCCTTGTGGTTCTTTCTGCTCAATTGTTTCAAAGTCCTGCTACTTATAATAATTAGATGCTGATGTGTTAAAAGATTAAGTGTTTCCATATTTGTAAAATTTACACTAAAGTATAACTTCAAAAGATGCTCTATATTCCTAATTTTTATTTTACGTCACGTTCTTTTAAGACTACTACTACATTCTCCTAATATATTACCAGAATTAAGTCATAATCAGTTTATTTTCATATTATTTTGATTTTATTCAGATAAGACTTTATTTTTGTAATATTATAACTTTATTCTCACAATATAAAACAAATATTAAATCGCAGCCCGGTCCGAATACTGCATTGTAGACCAGAAGCTGTAAAACATACTTCTCAAACAAGATGGCAGCCCTGCGTGTACAGACATCACTTCAAAATATGGAAACCCAAGGAGTGCATTGGTACAAAAGAAATCCAGATTTTCCAAAAATTTTATCTTCAATATGAAAACTGATTTATGAAAAAAGAAGGTAAAAACCATAAAAACTAGAGGTATTAACTACATACTGATTGAAATAAATGTCATTGTTACTAAATTTTAACAGGTTTCGCAAAGTGATCGCCACCAACGACGTACGACCCTGGCAGCTGGCGACCATCTTCAAGCACATCCTGATCGACTTCCTCAACCAAAGACAATATATTGAAGAAGAAGGCCTGTCAATGGAGGTCTGGAGCAGCCAGTACAAGAAGCAGGGCTCGGTCACTCCCACAATGCCCCAGGATGGAAGTCATGAAAGGGAAGAGATCCCAACGGTCTCTGGGTATGTGGATCGGGCCATGCGCCACTCAAGTTCGTTCACACCCAGCAGGGTCTGGGATCTTCCGTACTACTACCCCGGGCCTCTGAGACCCAAAGGAGAGAGTACAACACTGTGAGAAGATACACTCCAGTGTGGGAAAATGTGAAAATGTCCTGTGATGTGTCAAGGATCAATTCTGTGAAAGATATTTCTCCCCCAACAACTGGTTTACGTACTACTGAAAACCCCTCGTTTGAGTTTGTATTGTACCAGAGGGTTGTAGCAATCCTGTAGTAACTGAGGATAGCTTTGTAAATATGAAGAAAATGCTTTCATTATTAACACTTGAGATTTTTTCTGTCTCTGTAGAGTTTTCATGATGCAAGAAATACAAAAAAAAGGAGAAAAAAAAGTCACACCATTTTCCTCTAAACATTTTTTAAAATCTCCAGGCTCTCGCTTTCGTTATCCAACATATCACAATAAAGTAGGACTGACAATGAATCAATAACGTATATCAGGATAGACAAGTGATCAATATCAATAGATAATGCATCTGATAAAATATTTAATACATAGACTATTCACTGAATTCCGATCCAGAACTGCACAGCATTCTGGGAGATGCAGGCAGAAGACAGCCTTTAGCCTCTGAACCTCTCACAGGTTGGTGGAATCAACTAACTCACTCGCTCTTTGGTTACCTAGCAACTCTCATTCTTTGGTTACCTAGCAACAACCTCTTGAGTAACTTGCACAGCAGCAGTTTCAGGTTTCACCACCGTGCCTCAAAACTGCTTAAAAGTGTGGAGTGAAAACTGTGCATAACAAAGGAAAGGTCATCGGTTTGACAGTATTTCACACATTTACAACAAAAAAACAATCAATAATTTTCAACAATTATTGATACAGACTTGATGTGAAAGTAATATCATGATAGGTTTTCCAGCCATACAGTCCAGCCCTGCAATAAATCATTAAAAAGCCCCATCTAGTTTAGGCTGCCATGTCAGTGTAGCTGCTTTGTAATACCATTTTAAATTAAAATTTCATGTCCAAGTCTGTTACATTAATCATTAAATCAAACACTCTCATGATGAATTAAAATGAGCTCAATAATTTCCATTCTGATTGATATTTTTTGAATGGTAATTTTGTTTAGAGACACAGAATCCATTTTATTTATGGTTTTGGTTGTGTATGATTTTTATTTTCTTTTTATTTATTGTTTTGTGTTGTAGTTGGTTTTTTTTGGGCTTTTTAAAATGTCTTCCAGTTGCAGTGTGGAGAGTTCTGTACAAAATTAAAGTTGATAAGGTCAAACTTCCACTTTTATTATATTACTATCATATTTGTTGGAAATGGTCTCAAAACAATATTATTGTTTATTGTTAATAGTAGTAATTTATTGGACAGTTTATTATTCATCAATATTTGTTATTGTGTCAAGTCGCAAAAAGCTTGATTTTTGCGACTTGACAAAAATCAACCTGCAGCGTCAAGCTTGAGTATTTCTACTTTTTTCTTGGACTTTGGTTGAATTTTGGAGACGATGTTCCAACAGATCGAACCTCCAAACCTGTTCTGAATCAAATAAAGCAGGCAAGTCGAACGCTTTGTATCCATCTGTGCCTTTACCAATATTTGAGTTATTTGAGTTATTACAGTTTATTTTTGAAACTGTATGTTTGATTTTGACTTGGTGTGAATAAAGTCACACCAAGTGACTTTATTCACTTGGTGTGACTAAAGCCACACCAAGTGACTTTAGTCACACCAAGTGACTAAAGTCACCAAGGCCATAATATTGACATCTAAGGCCATAATATGTTTATTTATGTTGATCCAAGACAGAAACAACAGGGATAAAAATGCAATTTTCTTTTATTTATGTTCTTTATGATGGAACTCTGATTTGGACCTTTGGTTTATTTCCAATTAAATTTAGAACTTCCTTGTGAAAACCCACACCACACAGAAAAGTTAACTTATGCTGTACTATAAGGACATACGGCTATGTGACAATAATAATTATCCACTAGCAGGAGGCTGCTTGTAGTTATTTTGGTTCAATCAGGAGTCACAAGAACCAGTAAAGGGAAAACTCTCACAAAGGCACAATAAATGTTAATTTTAATTAGCAAAATCCACTTGACAAACAATTTTTAAATATCTACAATCCAAAAACCAACTGATTTAATGAGTGAGCATTAGATTTTAGCAGGAGTATGTATATCTTCATTATAAAAGTAAAAGATTTTTCCAAATAGCATAGTTTCATGAAATAATATGAACTCTGTTGCACATTTCATAATTTTTACAAAGTAGTAATTATTTGCAGGAACTTTTTTTTTTAATGATTATGCTCAGGTTTGCAATTTATGAGCTGAGGGGAACAAATTAATCCAGAATTTTGGATGTTAATTACATATTTCTGGTTTCATTAGAAATATTTCATTGGTTTCACAATTCAAGTTATATATCTTTTAACACCTGTTTTTTTTTTACTAACATTGCTAATCCGTTAGTTTAGACATGAAATTATACATTTTATGTTGGAAGCTGTGAATTTTGAGGACAAAAAATATATATAATTTATACTGAGATATTGAACCATGAACGGACTCGCCATTTACGTTTTACAAGGAAATTTTTAATAGCAGTCGTCCGCTGGCTGTTGAGGCCTTGAACAGAGTGCTAGCCTGCCTCCGAGTTACTGTCCGCAAATATATGCCGGCACATAAAGGAAAAAGGAGAATTAAAATAATGGTGGGGATTGTCCCCTTCATGCCAGAGTCTTTCAGGACTTTCTAGCTCAACTGGAAGCGCAGTAGTTTCTGAAACCGCCGAACCGGACCACGTGCGGCTAGCTAGCTAACTAATGCCAACACCAATTAAGCATAAAAAGTTCTTTGCGCATTTTATAATTTTTCTTACCTGGTCTCTGCCGGAGTAGAACTTTCGGTTTTGGTCTCTTTAAGGTTCAGTGTGGCGAGTGTGGTCCCTGATGTGAACCATTTGGAAATCTGTTCTCCTGTAAACGTTGGCTTCATGATGGAAGTGACCGTCACTCGCCGAGCTCAGCGCCAGAGAGAAGGGACTCATCAACGACGACTGACGTCATCGCGCAAGTTCAGGTTCGAGTTGCTAAGCAACCGATCTGGGCTTTTTCAGATGCAGGAAAAACCACTTAATCTTCTATAGAACCCACCTAGCATAGGTTTTTCTTGCAGATATAGAAAAAACTTCTCTTTTTTTTCCATATTCAATTTCTCCTCTTTTTTTCAACTAAATCAAAAAAGATTGCAAGAAGTTGTGCACAAAATTTAATGATTGAAAAACAGTTCACAGAGGTTAAATATACTGGCTGTACATCTTAATATGATGGAACAATAAAATGTTCATTAATAAGCTCCAGACAACAGTATTTAAAATTACAAACATCCATATGTGGCCTGAGAAAAGAAGTGACCAAAATAAACCCAACATGTTTCTATGACAAGGACATTGAGAATATAAGTTTATTTCTACATGAATTTAGTAAGAAGATAGCTACCACAACTGGAATCACAAAGTTGGATAAAAAAATATATTTTGACTGAAAAACTTTAAGTCGAGACTTCACATCATGTCCGGCGGCAGGATCGCAGAGTCGTCTCGCATCAGGCTGATCTCCGTTCTGAGTTTTTCATTTTCCTTCAAAACAAAAGCAGTAATTTGATGCTTTCATATTTTATGCCACCAAAACTTACATAACAAGAAAGTTTACCTCTTGTAGTCTAGTATTGTCCTTTTTCAGTTTGACCAGGTATTCAATCCTCTGTTTGTGGTTCTTATGACCGACGAGTTTTCCGTTCTCCTCGGAGAGTTTTTCATTCTGCCTACGCAGAACCTCGTTCTCCTGTCAGAAACAGATTTTACGTAATCAATAATGTTTCTGCTGGTCTTTATGGAAGATCTGAGAAGACTAATACTTTAAATATTCCCTTCTTCCTCAACATCATCAGTGAAAATCAGATAGAAGCATTTTGATGTGGTTGGTTCATTTATGTTTTTGTCTTTTATGCTTGTCAGGCAGAGAAACCTTTGGAAGACGATTCAGGTTACCAGGGAAAAAATGTTTAACATTTTTCTCAGAATTTTGACTTTAATCTTCTAACATAAATCAGAATTCTGAGGAAAATATTGTGAGGGGAAAAAATTATTCTGCGGGAAACAGTCAGAATTCCGAGAACAAAATTATTGAGGAAAAGGTGAGAATTCTGAAGGTGGGAAAAAAAAAATCAGAATTCTGAGAAAAAATTGTGAGGAAAAAAAAAAAGAGTTCTGGGGAAACAGAATTCCGAGAAAACAAATGAGGAAATTGTTTTTTGAGGAAACAAAGGAATTATGAGAAAAAAATTCTGACAAAAAAAAAAATCAGAATTCTGAGAAAACAAATGAGGAAAAAAATTCTGAGAAAAAAAGAATTCTGGGGAAAAAATGCAAAGTATATATATATTGTTTTTAGTTTTGCCTTAATTACTGCTTTGAGTATGTTGTTCTTTCAGCAAATTACATTTATTTTTTTTAAGTCTATGTTCTCCAGGAAACGATTAATTGATTACCAAATTAATTGACGATTATTTGAATAACTGATTCATTACGATAAATCATTTCAGACCTATTCAGAAGTATTACCAGCAGGGTGCCAGTGAATGTGCATGGCCTTGTGAATTTCCACTTTTTTATTTTCAAACCGATCTCTGGTTCTTACCTGGAGGAGTTTCTCCTCATCGTGAACCTTCAGGTTTAGTTCTCTCAGCTCCAAGCAGCGGTTCCTCAGCTCAGTCGTTAACTCTTGAATCCAAGTCTGAGACTGAGCAAAGGAAGATTCCTGCTCCTGCAATCTGAGTAACAGAAACGGAGAACAAACCTGGTCAAACATCAAGCATCGTCAAAATATTAAATATCCAAATTACTCAGCACTTACTTTCTTTGAGCAGCAGACAGCCTCTGCAATATTTGGTTCTGGAACAGAAAAATCGTGTTATAAATAAGTCACAATAAGGTATAAATTAATTAATATCATAAATTAAAATCAGCTCAATAGTTTTATCAAATAAACAGGCAGTTTTGCCTGTTTTCCCTGTCTGAAAACAATCATTAATAATTTTTGAAGGCTGGTTTTGTGTACAGAGATTTCATAATCCATTTCATTTATTCAATAAAATTCCCACAGTGAAATCCAGGAACTTTTCAAGCATTTTCAAGGTAAGTTTTCAAACCTTTCCAGCACCAGATTGGAGATAAAAAAAATCCAAACAAATTAAAACAAGATTCATTTCACTTTTATATGTGATATAATTTATTACTGCTATAAATATATTTTGTGGTCGTAACCAACAAGATAAGCTAAAATATGACATGTTTATATTTTGAAATGTGGTCAGAGAACAAAAAAAATCCCCAATTTTGTACATTAAATTACTTTAATGTACAAAATACAATATGATCAGTAAATCATTCAGCCATTAGGACTAATAAATATTCACCACACAAATTGTGTTGAGGAAAAGGCAAATTTTCGCAATATGAAAAGAAAGTAAAAAAAACAACAAAAAAAACCTCAGTTGTGTGAAGGTTTTTATTTCTGTTTTATTTATTAGTTCTGTTTATTCTTTTAGACATTGAAAATTGTCTCAAAATGGCAATAATATCGTTTATCTCAATAATTTCTGGGACAATTTATCTCGAAGCAAAATGTGCAATTGTGAGTGAATAAAGATCCAGACCTTTTCTGCTCTCTCCTCCTCCAGCTGCTTCAGCACAGCCTGCCGAAGGTCTTCACCCAAATCCTCACTGAAAAGCAGGAAGATGTTCTTTAGTTTCTCTGATAAAAGGTGAATAATGGTGAATGTATTCTGGGAAGAAAGCCAACCTATTATTATTTCCAGTCGGAGTTAGCTGGTGCTCCTTGGTGTAAAACTTTTCAAGCAAACTTTGGATCTCCATTCGAACTATTTCTTTCTCTCTCAGCTCCTCCTGGAGAAATGCACAATATGAATATTGATACTATTAAAATTTAATCATGATATAAATACATTCACTTGGTCTGAAGCTGAAAGGGAAAACTATAAGTAATTTTTTTTAAAGTAGATACAGAAATAATTTTGTTTGCACCTTGAGTCTTTGGATCTCCTCGTTTTTTGCGCTCCTCTCACTGTTCAGCTCGACTAGAAGAACCTCCATGGTCATCATGGAGGAGCGCCGGTTCTCCAGCTCTCGCTCCTGGCTCTCCAACACTTCGGTCAGATCTCTGTTAAAGCTCCCAAAACCACAGGGAGTCTGAAGCAGGAAAAGCAAAACAGATAAATATACACTTGAATGAATGGTCAGGGTTTCTGCAGCTTTCAGGAACTCAAATGTAAGACTTTAAGACAGCTACAAATGGAATTTCAGTGCATTATTATGACTAAAATGTACAAACTTCATCCATCCAAACAGCAATAAATTTGGGCTTAGCAAAAAAGCTAGCAATAGCTTATTAGCATCTAGTTAGCGGTAGCCTCAACCACCACAGAATGAAATGAAGATGTCTGACAGAAAAGTCACACAAGAAAAAATTTACAAAGAATATACAATTAAATAGTTCTGCCACAATAAAATTAAAGACCATATCAAAAGCCAACTTACTTTTTTATAATGAATTTAACACATTTAAAGGCCTTAATTTTAGATTAGGGCTGAAATGATCAATCGGATTGATCGATTAATCAGATTAATCTAAATATTTGCGATTAATCAATTATTGAAATAACTGTCAACTAATTCAGTAATTAATCGCTAACTGTAATAAACTGAAGTTAATATGCTGAAAGATCAGAATATCCAGAACAATAATTGAGCCAGAATTGCACAAATAATAATAATCTTATTTTGTAGATAAGATTAAAAAAAAACTTTATAAATATGTTCTACCAAGTGGCATAGTTAAATCCTCACCTGGTTGAAATTCTGTAAATAGCAAAAACTCCTATTAAACATCTGTTGCTGTCCAATTATTAATTGGTTATTGCAAAATTTAGTCAAGTAAAATACAAATAATAAAACATTCATTAAAGGAATGTGGTTATTTAAAAAGGAATAACCACATTCCACAAACATAATTGTTTGTTTATTTGTATCTTATAATGTATTTCTAATATTCTACAAAAAAGCTTCAGTGGTTAAATGAAAAATCTGCAGAATATGTAATTTTTTTTATTCAATGAATCAATTAATCATTTGAAAATTGTGGCTTTAGTAATTATCAATTATTAAATCGATTATTTTAGTACTTGATTAAATAAGAGTTGCATTCCTATTTTAGATACCTGAATATAAGACTTTTTAAGGATGCGCAGACAACCTGATGATGCAGACGCTTCGTATCTGTTGGGATGTTAGCGATAAAACCAAAAACTTTGAGTTTTTACCCTGTTTACTGATTTAGGTGTGACAGTCGCCTCAGTGGGTTTGAATCCTCCATTTCTGACCGTTTTCTCAACAGCCTCTTGATGTTGTTGCACCTGGTAAGAAAAACATTGTGGTGTTTTGAGTCAGTCATGACCTTTTTTGTTTGTCCTGTAATAAAACGGTTAACAAATAAAGTTTACCTTCTGCTCTAGATTCTTTATGATGATTTCTTTTTGCGCTGTTTGCTCCTGTGTTGCATTCAGGAGGCTTTGCTGCTCATCGCAGACCTTCGTGAGTCTCTCAACCTCCTCAGTAGCATAAGTTATTTCTTCTTGCAACACCTCAACCTACAAAAAAAATACAAACATAAACAACTGTCTTAAAGAGCAAATAATTATTAAATAAGAGCAAAATAGTGCTGCTTGTTACAGGCGAAAGTAAAGGGAAACTTTCATCAGGTTAAAAGTAAGGCTGGGCGATAAATTGATTTTATTGATTGATGAAAGTTTTGATTTTTAAAGATTTATTATTTTGAAAATTAGTCTTTTGTAGGGTTAGTAACTCCTCTGATCTCCATAGTTTAGCGTGATGTCAGCAGGTCCAAGGCGGCCATCTTGTTTGACGAGAGTTTTTTACAGTTTCTATTTATTTCGACTTTGAATTCAAGTCAATTCTATGACAAAATATAAGGGTACATGTTTTTATAGCAAGAATAAAGTCTCATAATTACAAAAATATAATCATAGATGTACAAGAATAATTTCACATGATGATAAAGTCAAAATAACGAGAAATTAATATTACCAGAATAAACTAAAAATAAAAAAGTTGTAATGTTATGAGAACAAAAGCCAAACGTTTTTTTTATTAGAACATCTTTTTTCCACATAATTTTAAGACTTTCTTCTGGTAAAATTGCATCTTTATTCTGCTACCATTATGACTTTATTCTCATAATTAAACAGAAATTCTCACATCCTGGCTTCAGTAGTCTGTCATACAACTCACAGAAAGGATGACCGAAGTAAAACTTACTTTTGAAAATATTTTCAGTCATCTGTAATTTCTTTATTAGAAACAAAAACAATCAATTAAAATCAGAAATTGGTTCTGGTTTGAAAGAAATCTAAGATTTTATTTTTAAGCCGTATCACCCAGCCCTACTTTGCCTCCTCAGAGGAGTAAAATGTGTGTGTAAGGCAGATTTACTAGATTTATTCTTTGCTTCACGCACATTAACAGAATTATAATCCCAGTAGATTACCTCTATCTTGTTGGACGCCATCTTTCTCTCCATAGTTTCTTTCAGTTCACCGATTTGAACCTGCATCTTCTGGTTCTGCTCTCTCATGTTGTCTCTTTCACAGCAGGCAGAATTATACTTAGCCTGGAATAGATTTAATTATCACATTAATTTAATAAAAACTGGCAAAAAAAAGCAGTGGAACAATGAAAACTGATTATCTAAAGAGAGGAAGAGCACCGTCAGGTCTTCAATGTCTCCAGACAGATGGACGATGTTTTCCTCCTTGTGGCTCAGCTCAGCACGAAGATCTCTGGTTTGGTTCATGAGGTCCAAAAGGACATCCTGATGAAGAGCACAGAGACGTATTCGGACACGCAGCAGACATACGGATATCGCATTTAACAGGAGAAGAACTTCGTTTACTTTGTCGTGTTTAATCTCCTGCTCCAAGCTGGTAATCTTTCTGTTTGCAGAGGTCAAATTCTGCTCCAGATCAACAAGTTTGGATGACTTAAAAACATAAAATATTAATTAAAACGGTGAATTATTCTTAAGCCAAATATGTGTTGTTTGCAGACTCTTATTTTGACCAACCAGGTTTTGATTTTGTAGCGTTAAATCTGAGCCTTGTTTTCTGAGCTGTGTGTTCTGCTCCATGGTTTCAACCAGTTCCCTGAAGAAAAAGAAACATTCGTCATGTTGGCATTTGAGTCATAATAATACAAATAAACACAGAAATTTAAATACTCAAGAGTCAGAAGCTCACTTTGATGTGTTTTCTTTGTTTTCCTTCAGTTGCGACATCAGACTGCTGGTGCGCTCCCGCTCAGCTTCCAGCGAATTATTCAAATCCTTCAACAAAATAAGGGAAAAAACATCAGAAACAGAACTAGAGCCATGACTAACAATTATATTAGTATCCTATCAATCAATCATTCTGGTGATTAATCAATTAATTAGAGACATTTTTCACTGACGTAATAAAAATAAAAAGATAATTCTGTCTCTTTTAAAAATAACAAGATAGACAATTTATTCCAAAAATGTGATTCCTTTAGTGAACAAAGATGCAAAAGGTGCTTAATAGGAGATTTTTTTGTTTTTAATGAATTTGCATTTTGTGTAGAACAGAGTTCTTTTTTATCCTAAATGCAAAATGCTAATATTTTTTGTGCAGTTTAGGCTTATTTACTGCTCTGATTGTGTTGTTCTTTCAGCAAATGGCTGATTTTCTTTAGTCTATATACTCAAGTTAACAATTAATTAATTGCTAAAATAGTTGATGTTTATTTCAATAATCAATAAATCACGATTAATTCGATTAATCGTTCCAGCCCTGAACAAAACATGGCTGGATTTCAGAAAGATTGTTGTAAAGTTGAGAGTTTCCATTACCAGAACCGCCGCTTTGAGCTGGTCGACCTCTTTCTGCCTGTTGCGCAGCTCCTGTCGCGCCTGATCAGCATCAAACTTGGCCTCAGCCTGCAGCTGGTCAAAGGAATCCTGCAGAGTTCGGTGCTGTTCCAGAAGCTGCTCCCACTCCAGTCTGGAAAAAGGATGCAGAAGATTTTAGCACATAAACACGAGAGCAGAACGCACATCGAGCTTCGGCTTACTGGACTTTGTCGAGTTGGAGCTGGGTGCTGATAAGGTTGCTGGAGAGCAGACTCATCTCTTGCTGATGCTCACTCTGAGTTTCTCTGAGCCCGTTCTTCACCGAGGTCAGCTCCTTGTCGGACGACTGCAGGACCAAACGCAGATCTTGGATCTCGCTCCTCAGAACTGAAAGTCAGAGAAGAAGCCATCCTGAGCTGAAGTCAAAGCCAGGGGTTCTGCAGGTTTCACCAACTCTAATTTAAGACTTTTAAATACCTTTTTAAAACCATTATGAATAGAATTTAAGACTTATTTCTCCAAAGAAATGTACACACAATAAATTTGCACTTACCCATGATGGGCACAAAAAAGCTAGGTAGCTAGCAAGGGTTTATTAGCAGCTAGTTAGCGGTAGCCATAACTGTCTTGAGTCACAGAATGCAATAAAGATGTCTGTGATTTACCTGACAGAAAAATCCAGTGAGAAATAAACAAGAATACAACTGAATATAGGATTAAATAGTCCTGTCATGACAAAAATTATGACCTGTAATTAACATCTTTAAGGCTAGTTTACTTTAAGAGCTTAAGATATTTTAAGACCTCAGCTTTACGTACATGGATTTAAAACTTTTTAAGACCACAATGAATTCAATTTAAGACCAATTTCTCCAAAGCAATTCACAAACTTTATCCAGCAAACTAGTCATAAATTTGCAGTTACGCATGATAGATGCAAAAATGTTAGCTAGCTAACTGGTAAGGGTATATTAGCAGTGAGTCAAAGAACACTATGAAGATGTCTGCACATGACTCAACCTTTTAAGTGACAGAAAAACCCTGAGATTAAAAAAAATAAAATAAAAATATGGTTAGGACAGGCCTATGAGCTATGCGAAACATGTTCATTACATTTTTGTACAAAATCATTCTTAGATAATAAGATTTTTGTTAATTTTGAGCTCCTGTCACTTTAAATCCAAATTAGCTGCAGTTGGCCACACCCCCCAACTCAGCGTTTACATTGCTACGTGAAAAAGGCTGCAAACAGATGCACAATTAAATGACCATACATATTTGAAAAGCAGAAGTGGAGCCTCCAGCACAACCAACAAGAATGCAGCAAGTTGTTTCTGAACAGTAAGCCAAAAACAAAACATTTGTCCTTTATATGCCCCTAAGACTTTTCCAGCGCATGTAGCTAACCAAACATGCTGGAGTTCCGCTTGGGTTGCTAGGTAACAGGCTGGGCTTCACTGGGGTTGCTAGATAACAGGGCAGCCCCTGCTTATTTGTGACAATACATTCTGAAAGCTTGTGAAACAGTTCATTTTCCAGACACCAAAAAACATAAATATATTGCCAAAACAAACTTTTTTTAAAGAACTTGGGCTGCTTTTAGAAGCAGTTTAGACCCAAACTGAAATATAAAAACATGCAAAATGCGAATTTTGCATAATTTGTCCCCTTTAATCTGTTTTTGAGGAGATAAGATATTTTACAGCTTTAGTTTTAAACTTTTTAAGCCTCACCTTCTGCAGCTTGTTGTTCAGACTGAAGGCTCTGCTGCAGGGCGTTAACAGTTTCCTGAAAGCTGAGCTGATCTTTGCTCCTACTGGCTCGTTCTGCATGAAGTTGCTGCAGAGGATGCATGTCAGACATGATTTAGAGACACAAAACAATATTTTAATAACTTCAGGTGTGACTCTTACCTCCCCTTTCTGGAGTGACTCCTGAGAAATCACAGTGATCTGCTCCTCCAGCTTTGCAATTTGATTCAACAGTTTGCTGTTATTCATCTCCTCCTCATTTAACTGTGTTTGGACACGACTCACTTGATCCTGGATGACAAACATTTAAAGGTTAAAGGACGAGCTCTGACTGCTGCATGTAAAAGACAGCCTGCATTAGCGCACCTGAACGTGACGCAGCTCTTCTGTCAGAGCCATCTCCGTCGTGTCTGACGGAGGCTGCTCAGACCAGATGTCTTCTCCGTCGTTTTCAATCCCGTTCAAATGTTCTGGACTGGAGAGCGGAATGAGCCGCGACCGCAGGTTGTGCGCTTTAGTGGGCGTGGTGAGAATCTGATTTAAAAAAAATCAAATTTAAAAAGATGTTTTAATGACAACACACAGATTTGGCTACAATATTTCACTTAGATAGCATGTCTGATGAGAAGAATCATGAAGTCAAAAACAGATTTGTACATAAATTAATATATATTTTCTTACTGTCTGACATTAATCAGACTAAACATTTTTTTTTCCCATATTTGCTAAATACAAAAAGGTTACTTAGTTATATATTTTGTTTTTTTGAATCTGCACATTCTACAAATTTTTCATTAAAGTATTAAAGCCTTTTTATGCAATATTAGAAATACAAGATGAAAACAAACAAATAATTAACAAATTTACTGCCAAAAATGCAATAAAATAACATTCCTTTAGTGTTCGTTTAATTATTTGCAGCTAAAAAAATATCCTAACATGTAAAAAGCTCAACTTATCAATACAGTTTATTGATCATTTTTTTGGTGATTATTTGATTAATTAATTATTGGATTGTAAGAGATGATAAATACAAGATTGTTTATACAGAAGCTGAACTGAGTGAGGGGGAGAACATATTTACAGATAAAGAAGTTTTTTTTAGTTTTTTTTAAAATCTAATCTGGTTTTATCTTTTTTTTGTTTAGCAACTGATCTTGCTGTGTTGTTCTTTTAGCAAATTGACTTATTTGAGTCTGCGTACGCCAGTTAATAATAAATTGGCTACTACATTAGTAGATTATTTTAATAATAAATTGTTTCAAAACTTTCCAGCCAGTATCTTGGACTGATTCACAAACAGGACGGCAGTATAAACACACTGCCATCCTGTTTATACTTTTATGCGGCTGTTTAAACATTCCTCTTTCTGGCATTTAGCGAACGCTAAACCTAACTGTCATAAAACAGGACAATTTTAGTCTGATTTAATGCCAGACGATGGGAAACACAACTATGTTTCTTCTGATAGAGTGAATGTAAACATTTGGTTTCGGCCATGTCTCACCTTTATTGTTTCTACATGAATCCTGTTGAGCTCAGAGACTTCGTGTTTTTTGCATGCATGAGTGGCTTCCAAAATGTTTTCCAGGTGCCTGTTGGACTTCTCCAGGTATCTTTTGTCAGACTGCAGCTGAGACAGCTGTTTCCTAAAAACACAAACCGCTGAGTCAAATGATGAACAACTCACAGTATTCATAAGTGAAAGAAATCATTTTCAAGGCAGAACATCTGCAAATAGAGTCAAAAAATGTTGACTTCTGCTTTTAATTACAATATAAAAGTGAAATATATATTTCTCTCAGTTTATTTTGTAGTTGAGAGCAGAATACTGAATGTAAAATTAAGAGTTTATGTTTGTGAAAGACATAAAATGGAAGAAACCCAGAAAAAAAAATGTTCTCAGACTTTATTCTGCTACACAGATATTATTGATGAGGATTCAACATTAAGCTCATGTAAAGTTCCTTTTTTAAAAACAACTGAGATTTAAATACCAGACAATAGTAACACTGATTAATTTATCATTTGTGAGTTAAATATATTTTTATCAATTTTATTAATATTCATCATCACTCCTAAAAAGAATTTCCAATTTAACTCGTTTTTAAAATACATGCATCTACTTTGTAATTCCACTTTAATGTGAAACTACAATTAATATCAAAATGTTCTTTCTTTACATTTCTAATTGACTAGTTTTATAAATTGTGTTTGTGCTTTTATTTTCTAATTAAGATAAGATAGATAAGATAAGATTTATTTGTCATTGTCATCCACAGATTACAACGAGATTGAGATTGTGCTTAAATTAATTTAATTTACTACTTACTTCGTGACATCTTTGTACTCCCCAAAAGCCTGCAGGACAGCTGTGAGGTCCGACTGTTTCTGCAGCAGTTTAGCGTTCAGCTTTTCGATCGTGGCTGCAGACGCAGAATCTGTCGCAGACGAAGTCGAAGCAGCCGTAGAAGCTGTGGAGGAGCAGCAGGTGATAAATAAAACTGGATGTAAACAATATTCTCCAAGATATCTGATGCCAACAGTTTTACCTTCTGTGAGTTTTTCTGACTCCAGGGCTTTTTGAAAGGTTTCCTCCATTTCAGCTGCAACTTGGGTGGAAACTTCTTCACATTTAATCACAGACTCAAGAGATCGCAGCAGACGGTTCTCTTCTCTGAGGCTGTAATTCTCTGCGGCATATCGAGTCATCTTTGGATGATGGTCAACCTTAAAAGCAACAATCTTTTAGATAATAAAATTATCCACATTAATCCATATGGACGAATGCTAAAATCTGATTTTTACCTGATCACCTAAGATCTTAATCTCTTTTTTCAGCTGATCAATCAAAGCCTGAAACTCGGCGTCCGTCGTCGAGCTTTCTCCAGCCTTCAGCTTCCTCTCCAGACGGGAGATGTGGTCTTCTCTGAACCTGATGATCATTCTGCTGGAGTGGATGAACTTGTCTTTCTGGGTCCAGGCCTCCTCCAGCTGCGCCACCTTCTTGAGCAGAATCTGATAAACGGTAAATGAAGCCGTCAGAACTCGCAGCCCAACAGCTTCCCAAAGTAAATTAAAATCCCTTCACCTTCTTCTCCTCGTTTTGCTTCTTCCACAGACGCACAGCAGCCATGTACTTCCCTTTATACAAAACATCCTGCTGATTTTCAACTGATGGACCTGGAAGGAGTTGAAGAACCAGAACCCAGTAAGGCTTCAGTGGCATTAATTTGTAAGAACATTTGATTATTAAAATGATAAAACGATTAATCTGATTAATCAGTTATCAAAATAATCATCAACTAAATTAGTAATCAATTAATCGTTACCTATAGTATACAGATTCAGGTTATTTGCTGAAGAAAATAACATATTCAGAGAAGTAATTAAGCCAAAACTGTACCCCTACATTTTGTATTTAAAATAAAAATAAAAAAACATTTCAGTAAATATGTTATAACCAGAATTCCTCAAGTGGCATAGTTTTAGCTAAAGGAATGTCTTATTGCATTTTAAGCAAAATTCATTTCTTGTTCTCATCTAAAAATTATATTGACTTATTTATTTTTATTTTTAATGTATTTCTTATACAAAAATGTGCAGAAAGTGACAGTTTTCTTATCTGATTAATCAATTAATCATCAGAATAATCAATTACTAAAATAATTATTATTGCAGCTCTAATGCATTTTAAGAAATAAAAGATTTAAACCTTTCAAACCTCAAATTACTTTTTAACTAGCAACAACTAAAAATAAAAGCCAACAAACTGCTTTAAGTCTTTTTTTAGGAGTTTTTTGTGTCATAAACTAATTAATTTTATTTTAGAAGGGGTTACTTGTCCCTATGAAGTCAGACATTATAAGCAATGAGAGATCAGAAAACATACATTAATGTAAGAAAAATATAGACACCCCATTAAATATTCAAGTGTTGACCAAGTAATGTTCATGTATTATTGTATTTATTAATTTTTAATGGTTTAATTGCACTCAAACAAAAAGATCTGACCTAATAGTTGGTGTTAATCTGATTTCATACTTTTGAGAATTGACTTTGAAATTGTTGCTTGTGATGCGATTTATTTGCATGTTTTTACCCATGAGAAGCTGAGGTCCTCCTGGTGCAGAGTCTCCTGCTGAAGAGGTCAGAGCCTGAGCAAGCTGCTCCTTCAGCTTCTTCACTTCAGCCTGTAACTGCTTCACATTCCCCTGTGTGTCCTCATTAATCACAGCCTGAAGGAAACAAGAATCCCGAAAAACGCTTCAACAAAACCACCGAAAGGTCTGCAGAGTTATGAGAGAAGGAATGATGCAGCACCTTGTTCTTGATCAGCTTTGCTCTCTGGGCAAACTGCAAAGTGGACAACGTTTCTCCAAAACACTTTGAACCAGGGTGAACATTAGCTATGATGTAGGTCTTTGCATTTCCTCCAAGAGAATCCTGAAATAATAAAAAGAAATGTAAACAGATGCCATCCTATATGATCATTGAGAACTAGGGATGCAAACAATTAATTGACCATTAATGGGTTTGATTTTTTTTTTAATTTAAATTAGTTCCAATCGATTAACTAATAACATCCGCTTATATATTTTTAGTGTTGTAGTTTGGCCGCCATACAGCAGAGGGCGCCACTGGTCATCCTTAAGCGGAGCCCTTAACACAGAAACAAAGATGGCGGCGTGGTCGTTATAGCGCGTGAACGCGTAACGGTCGAAATAGAGTCTGGTTTGGGATGCAAGATGCACTTTATGCGGTTTCATTTTGAAATATAAACATTCAACAAACTTCTTAAGTTATCACCTTAGTAGGAATTTATGGTCAATTAAATAGCAGCGTCAACTTGGCATTCAAAAACTACCAAGTTGAATGGCAACTTGGTAGTTTCATCGAATGCACTGATGACAGAAGCGGAGGGGGTGACAGAAAAATTTTAACATTAAGGAAAAAACGTGATGCTAATAAACGCGGTTGATTTAATGGAGCAAAGTTTTATCATTTCTTCAAGTTCAACTACATACGGTAGTTCTGTTGATGTGGGATTAACTGTTTCACATATTTTATTATTTTCAACTTTTATTTTCCACTCAGCAACGTAAAAGGTTCTTTTTTTGTTATATTTTATAACAAAAAGTCAGTCCAGCAATGTGAGAAAAACACAGTTTTTGTTTAGTCAGTATTTAATACAGCTGACACAAAATAATATTCAAATTTATTTATTTTAATTCAGCTTATAATGAAAAATTTATTATAAAAAGTTTTCTGGAACAGATGAAAACTTAGGTTTTTAAGAAAATGTATGCTTATCAATTAATCATTAGTTGATTTATAATTTTAAATGAACTCATTAATTGATAACTTGCATCCCTTTGGAGAACGCAACACTACAGATGCTTACTTTGAGGAGGAAGGTGAGTTTAGATTCCCTGTAGCAGATGTGTCTGCTCTTTCCGTTGGACACGTCCACCAGGGCCATGATGACCTGACCCAAACACATGAGGGAGCGATTGATGCTGCTGGCCTCCTGCAGGAGAGAACCAGACGCCATTACAAACGAGATTTAAAAAATAATAACCAGGACACGATTATCCGACAGAAAGCTGCACCTTGAGTCTGGACCCCTCAGTGTGGGTGTCTTTCTGTCTCTCGGATCCGGCCAGATCCACCAGGTTGAGCTGAGAACTCCGGATGTTCACCACCTCGTTGCGGGACTCCTTGGACTCCAGCGTCATGGTGAACACGGCGTGAGACCTGGAGGACTCACGGTTCATGGAGGTGGAGGCCACACGCCGGTTCCTCCAGCCCATAGAAAGAACCTGCAGGATTTCAGAAGCAAAGTAGGTTTTTTCCCTCCACAAATAGTAACATTTACACTTTATGTTAAATTAAATAAATACAGACATGTGGAGCCTATATGACTGCATGTAACATTTTTATTCTAATAACTCTATTTTTTGTTTGTTAAAAACAGAAATGAACTACATAAAACAAACAAAAGTCAAAGAGA
The DNA here is from genome assembly GCA_903066825.1 of Alfaro cultratus. Lineage (NCBI taxonomy): Eukaryota > Metazoa > Chordata > Actinopteri > Cyprinodontiformes > Poeciliidae > Alfaro > Alfaro cultratus. The sequence goes on along the minus strand of CAEFZX010000394.1, from coordinate 18,154 downwards.
TTAACTATATAAGTGTAGCATTATGTGAAACTACAAATGAACATTACAAAAGCTTGAGACAGTGAATGAAGTGGCATCCTCTCTAAATGTTTTATTCTTCGTTATAAATTATGTTTACTATGTTTTTCCCATTTATTCCAGAATTTGAAAAATAAGTTAATCTCTAAATTGACTGTGAATGTTATTTTTTTCTATTTTGTAAACATCTGATACTATCTGAGCACATTCTTGGGCGGTTGATTCTTTTTCTACAATCCGGCTTTTTTGTAATTTCCTTTTTTTTTTACAACCGCTACTCGTATATCATAAAGGCACCCACCTATTTATTACATTTCATGAGTTTTGCTGCCCAGAAAAATAGTTTTGAAATGTGGTGCAATGATTAACTGCATTGTTTACAATATTTTTGGAGAATGAAATTCCCTAAATATATGATAATGATGAGCAACTTTTAATTGTAACAGTTTAATCTTCCTTCTTGTTAATAAACTGAGACATTATTGAAGCTTTACTGTAATCTGATTACTGTCAGTGTTGTAATCTGTACTACCTGATAAGCTTCAGCTGCTGAATTCACAAACTTCTCCACAGCTCCTTCGACAAACACGCCTTTCTTAATGTTCTCCCTGAGGAAAAGGCTGGCAGACGCTGAATCCAGCAGGTCGTAGATCTGTTCGTTGTAGATCTCAATAAACGAACATTTGCAAAGGAAACTCTTGGATTTTCCAGACTGTTTTAGAGGAGAATAAAGATCAGCGATGTGTAAAAACAACCAGATAAATAGACAGTGCTATGAAAAGTGCCTTGATTTGGATTTTTTATTCCTTTAATAAATTAAATCAACTTTTGCAAACTGCTTTTTGTATTCACTTGCGTTATCTTTGAGATTAAAAACTGTTAACAGATTTAAAAACTGTTAAATCTGTTAACAGTTTTTAACAGATTTAAAAACTGTTTAATCTAATCTGGAACATTTAACTGTGAGAAGAAAAAAAAAAAGTTACGCTTGTTCAGATTTCTTCTTCCTGGGTGTTACTACTCACCCTTTCCACTTCTCTGCCAATAAGAAAAAACAGATACTCGAAACTCCGCGGTATGACCCCCCTCAGCTCGTCTGTGAAGTTGTCCAGCTCAGACGGACCTGCAACCAGAGGGAGACAAGTGTGACTTTGGTTCTGTCTGATGTTTCAGTGCAAACAGCGACGGCAGCGAATACACACCGAGCATAGTGAATGTTTTTCCTGAGCCTGTTTGTCCGCTGCAGAATCAAAACAGGAATTTCATCAATAGCTGAATTGAGGGATTACATGCAGAACTACATGTTTTTTTTATTTCATAAAGTAAAACATATAATACTTACTAAGCAAATATAGTCCCGTTATATCCATTCATGCAAGACTCAACAATATTTTTGGCCACACTGGTGAAAACAGAATCCTGTTGCAGAATAAAAAATAAATGTTAAAGATGTAGATTCATCCTTTATGTTTATGATAAACTGACTAAACATCCAAGACCTGAGATGTGTCCATGTCGGCCACATGGTCGTAGGTGAAGGTCCGTGGTTCTGGCTTTGAGAGCAGACGGATGGTGTTGGGTGAGATGACGTTCAGACACAGACTCTGATCCCCGTCTGTGGTCAGCCCAGTACCCTGGGTCAGAGGTCGAACTCGTACAAAGACTTTGATGGAGTCGCTGTCCCCACTGCAATGCAACAAAATAAGAGAGAATAATCCAACGGGCTGGCTGAGCTGCAGAATAGGGTTATTAAGTGAACATTTGATGCTGAGTTGTTTGAATTATCATCTCTCAGATGCACTATTTTTATAAAAAGTGATCACAGAACACTGAATTTATGTATTTTTTCTCCACAGGAATAAAATTACACACTCAGGCTCCATAGTGGTGACAACTATTTGAAGACGATTTATTCTGCATATCCTACAGATGCTTAATTGGACCAAGTCAAGCATCTTATTTCAAACTAGGCCTGTGCAAAATGGCTTAAAAATAATAAATAATAATCTCTTCTTTAAAAGAAATTATAAATAAAAGAAAACATGTTCAACAACTTGCTTTTATTTCAATCATTCCTTCTGGGAATCTAGTATGAACACAAACAAAAATAATCAAACACAAAACAAGGTGCCCAAAAAGGAGTAGGTAGGAAACTTATTCTCACTACCCAATACTTAACATTAAATTAAAACTATAAAGATGTGTTTTCTTTTACATATTTGATACTATTCAATTCAAATAAACTTCTACAAAAACACTTCATAACTCAGCTCCAGCTGGATTACTATACGTATTGATATATTCCTTTTTTAAGTTCATATAGGTAGATTTTGTTCTTTCTCTGCACGTCTGTAAAAATAAAGAGCTTTATCTGAGTCGTGTCCTCAGAATTTATTACCTGGCAGCAAGAAGAGTTGAATCTCCGGATCCTGAAATGACAAAAGAAGAAATGAAGTCAATCAGATTAAATATTTCCCAAGTCAACCTAATCAGGAGTTACAACAGATATCCGCAGATAAGCTAACAGTCAGAAGTATTAGAAAGCTCGTTTAAAACACTGTTTAAAGCTAGCAGTGGATTTAACTGCAGTACATTTAGACAAACATTACTATCCAGTTGAAAAGAAGGTTTCGAACTCCAATCTTACCTTTTCCACCGGAACTCATTTTAGCAAATATTAATAAACCCACACAGAGTGAACCGTATGTCTGTCTTCAAAGTATCTGGAACTTCAAAACTACAAGATTTTAGCTAACATTGTTTACATCCCTTAAAATTGGCGGGCGGACTTGCTCATCTTTCTCTTCCGTGATCGCTGTGTACAATCCAGCTGATTGGTGCGCCACTGCCCCCTACTGGCCTCCTCCTGCAACAGGAAACGCTTCACAACCAAAAATGCAATTTAACTTGTATAATAACTTGTATAACTGAGCAGATTAAAGGAGATATTTAATTAAAAGCGAGCTTTAAATTAATTGTATTTTGGTATAACACTTCCTTACAAAGTTATTTTACCTTAAAAAGTGTTGAAAATAGAGGTGGTCTTTATAAGTCTGTGAAAAACAATGCAGCCATGAGGAAGCAATTATTACCGTATATTTAACCCTTAACAAATAAACCAGCTTTTATCATATTTAAAGTGAAATGCCTTTTGATCCAGTTCTGAAACTCCTTCCAAAAAATATTCACAACGTTTCAATGGGAAAAAAATGTGTTTTTGCTCACAAATCACAGGAATTGGTATTTGTTTTTAGAAAAGGTCGTTACAACAGTAAACGTCATACATAATTTTTAAATCGATTTTGTTTACTTTTGTGAGAGTGGAAAAGAAACATATCTGGTCCTGGTTTATTTTTAAAGTAATAATATCATAATTTTAAAGAAATAGAGCTTCTTAACTAAGACAGAATAGACTTTAATAAGGAAATCAGGATCATCTATAAAAATGAGTTCAAACAACGTCCCGACATTAAAATAATTTAATGTTTGTGAGTGGGAACCGCGACCCCACACCTAGTTTAATCAAACACTATCTTGGAACGTCTGACATATTTGGATGAGCTCTTTGATATGATTGGCTGCCCAACCCGGAAGCGCATCTTGTTTGAATGTCTGGATCAATTTGATTGGTGCGTTTCATGACTTTTAAATTCCAAACGGCTTCGTGTTCTCCAGACTCTGGAGAGGGATTTTCAAATAAGTAGTAATCAGTATTTATTGGTGATACTACCGTTCATACACCCAGAAAAGGTCTTATCGTTTCAACCTGAGTGTCCAGTATTGTTCAGGTAGGTGGTGAATTTTCACCCTATCATAATTCAGTGTGCAACGGCTTTGAATTGTTTTCTCAGTTTAAACTGGTTGTAGTTTTTCCGTTAATAGTTAGCCTAATGCTAACTGTTCTTAACGATGTCTTTGTTCATGTAAAAACTTCTACTTTACGCCGTGTTGAAGCTTAACTTGAATGGGTGTTGGTGGTGAAATGTACCGTAAAAGTGTCTATAATTAAACATAGAGGAAAGCATGAGATTGTTCAGTTGATGTGATTTACTTTCTAGCCTCATGCTAACAGCTACATGGCTTCACGAGCTGTTTCCAGGGTTTCAGTCTGCAGTCATAATATCAATACGCCTCTTTATATAAAATATAATAAAATCTGTTGAGTACATCTATGGAAAGTGATTTTGTTGTGTAGTTTCATGGGGTCGGGGTTTCTGAAATTGAAAGTTGTCCGTTTAGTTTAAGTAATGATATCGGTGCCCCCTGGTGGTCATATCGTGGCAACGCAGTTTTATTATTTTTAACCACAACAATTAGTTAAAATTTCACTTTTTGGTGACGTAGTAAGTGAAATTTTAGTTAACTTCTGCTTTGCAAACGGCTACACTAACACAGCTGTGATCTTCCAGTGTCTCTTCCAGTGTTTTTGTTTTCTTCTTTGCCCTTATCACATAAACTGCACATCCATCCCCCAGGCCATTTTGTGAATCAGTTCACATGCTTCATAAATAGCCTTCCTTCATAGCAAGAAACTACAAGCATCTCCATTTATCAGCTCTACATTCTAACTAAATGGCTTCATGTTTACCTTTTTATAAATGGGTGATACCAAAATTTTCAGACCTTTTGCACAATTTAAGAACCATAGCATCATCTATTTGCCATTGTGCAAAAACATTTTCCTATCTTAACTTGACTATATTTCTTTCTTCTTCTGAAAACATCCAAGTCACAGATTGTGTTCCCTTTCATTTCCTTAAAAATAAAAAATGGTCTTCAATTCAAACACAACAGTGCGGCCTGAGTTTCTTACTCTGTGAGCTACAGGATCACTCTGTTGTCACGTGCCTCAACAGGAAGAGTCTTATCATCTGCATGCAGCTGTCAGAGTGACGCCTCACGCAGAGTGGCTTAAATCTTCCATGAAACGTCATTTTGCTTCTTCTTGTCCAACAGGATGAATTCTGTGGATTCCAAAGAGAACTCTGCAGTCATCCCAGCAGGAAAGCACAGCAGCTTGTCTCAGGACATATTTTCCCTGGATCAGCCCACAGGGAGACAATCCATCCTGCGTCAGACGGAGAACCTGCCCAGTACGACCATGCCGAGGGACTCCAAGGTACACAACTGTTAGTTAATTCATCTAGCACAGCATGCAACTTCAGATCTACGGGTTATAAACACAGTCAGGTTTAAAATGATGTCTTTTAATAGATTTTGCAAGAGGTGATCATACTTCCCTGACTGAATGTCTTTGTTCAGGTTTCTTTTCAGACCCCCAGAAGAGATCCAGTGACCAGAAGGATTCTTTCCCCCAGCACCTCCGTCGTTATGCCCTGCCTGGACGAGAACATGAAAGTGATCGGCTCTTTTAATTTGGAGAAATCAGAGTAAGAAACAGATTTTGTGCTTCCAATATGTCTTTAAATTAAATAAAAAGTAACACTAAGTCTGTCACAATAACAAACTTTACTGGTTGATGCTTTGTCCCAGAAATTATTAGGATAAAATTGTAAACTTAGACACTATTTTCAAGTAATATAATGGCATGATAATAATGCAAATTCACCCTTTTTGAGACTAATAAATTAAAAACTTTTTACACAGGTCTCTGCATTGGAAATGGATGATACTTTCAATATCCAAAACAACCAAAAGCAATAAATAAAACAGAAATATAAAACACATATACACCATCTGTTCTATGCGCAGTCAAAATATAATATTTGATTAAAATAGAAGCTAAAAAAAAATAAATAAAACATTGTCTCTGTAAATAAAGTTGTCCTTCAAAAATATTTAAAATCATAACAGAAATTATCAAGTTCATTTTAACTGATCAATTACGACAGGCTTAAATAACACCGTTGTTTTTTTTTTTTTTAGCTCCTCACCACATGAACCAACTGAACCTCCAAAACGAGGTAATTTATCTAAAAAAAATAAACTATTTACCTTATTTTGTCCTGTGTATAAATCAACCGATAATAAATTTACTCTCCCTTCAGATCCGTCATCGTTCCCCGACGACAACATGCCGATTCAGAGCAGAGGCGGCTACCAGCTGGACTTTGATAACCTAGACGCTATCAACCCCTTCCAGAGCTCCAAACAGATGCCGCTGTCTCCCGTCAGGCCTGCCGATGATCCCAGTGAGGCCCGGCGGACGCCCACAGAGGAACTGGGAGCCGACGACACGCTGCCCTTCACGCAGTCCGTGGAAAACTCGCTGGCGGACGTCTCCACGGAGAGCAGCGTGGTCATAGTGAACGTGGCGAAGGCGACGGAAGAACAGGACGTCATCTCAGCTACGCCTGATGAAAAGCAACCTGGTGATGTGTCTGCAAGCAGAGGTCAACAGGAAGCATCGGGCAGTTTCACCGAGGACGGCTTTCTTCCGGCAAAGGGATCCTACAAGCTGGATTTTGACAACCTTGACACAATCGACCCTTTCCACACCGGAGGCTCTAAAATCCAGAACTCGCCTGTTGGAGTTGGAAGAAAGGTGGCAGAGGACGATCCACCTGCAGAGGAAAGCAAACCCGCTGAAGCTCCTGAGGAGAAAATCCTCCCTCCAGAGGGGCCGATCAAACTCGAGTTCAACTTTAGTGACGGCGCTGAAGTCAAGCGGAAGCTGCCACCTAAAAAGCTGGGCAAGAGATCCACCGACGGAAAACGTAAAGAATTAAAGCCGCCGTCTGATTGTAAACCATCCGAAGAGTCGGCTGGGAAAGCCGGACCCAGAGATGCTGCCGACGCTGCCGTGCCCAAAACTTCCTACTCCTTCGACTTTGAGAAGTTCGATGATCCAAACTTTAATCCATTTGGCACCAAAATGAGCATCGCCGACTCTCCGAAGAGCAGCGGCGTTCCCAGCAGCATGCAACAGGAACCGGACCTTGCAGAACAAACAAACGATCCGGAGAAAGAGGAAGCTGCGTCAGCGGAGAAGTGAGTAAAACTGTTACAGGGTCCTGGAAATCCTGGAAAATCCTTGAATTTCAATAAAGTGTTTGATATTCAGATTGCACAGTTTTATAACAAAATGCAATTATATGTTTCATTAAAAGCCTAAATTTACAAAAGTTATTTACAGTTTAAACCAAATATTTTCATACACCAAATAAAAATTTACCTAAATTTTTTTTCTTACTGTCTGAAGTTAAATCAGAACAATCTTTGTTTTTTATTTTAGGCCAACTAGAATTACCACAATTATTTATATTTGTTAAATGCCAGAAAACTTGAAAAGAACATTTTCAAACATTTTTTGTAACTCTGGTCTTGTTCTGATCTGTTATTTTTTAAATTTTTCCCCTGCAGGGCTGCAGAGATGTTGCCTCTTGCTGAGCCTCATGAAGCCTCGGTGAGCAGTGATTCAGTTTGCTGCAGCACTCAAACTTCCTTCTCTCCTTGCTTATTTACACAAACTGTAATTCTCCTGAAATGTCAGATGGGGGATCACGTGGTTCTGTCAGAGAAAGACCTGGAAGGTGAAAGCAGGAGCCGGAAACCCCAGATTCCCTTCGAGCATCAGATGAGCTCTCTGGACTCCAATGAGGAGTTTGTTCCTGGAAGCATGTGTGAGTGAATTCTGCTGCTCTCCTGATGCTGGAAAGTCATCAGATACGGATTTGTTTTTACTTTACTGCTGTTCTGTTCCAGTCATGGCCAATGACTTTGATGGGCAGATTGATTACCTCGAACAGTTTGGCTCCAGCAGTGTAAGTACGGCACAGTAGCTAAATTATCTGCATTTCTGCTGTGAAGGTATTTAAAAGTTTGTTTATTTTGTCCCTGAGCAGTTTAAGGAGTCCGCACTGAGGAAGCAGTCGTTGTACCTAAAGTTTGATCCACTTCTGAGAGAAAGCCCAAAGAAACCTGCAGGTTCTGCTGCTCTGCTGCTCTCTGCTGCACCTGCTGGCCTTTCTGCACGGTACACTTGTACTACTACCTTTATTTACGCTGATTTGTTGCCAGTGGATACTGGAGGAGACCTTTGCATACATTACACCACCCATAAACATCTAAAAATATTTTATTTATCAAGGATAAACACTTGACAATACTTGTAACTTTTGTTTAATTTCAAAATATAGCCAAACAAATTAAGCTAAAGATGAATATCCCTTTTTAGTCAACTGCAGTTTGTTTGTCTAGAAAGTCTGGTTTGTTTTGGAAAGGTGTGAACATGAAATCAAACTGATGCGAACTCTGGAACGCCTGAAACCTCAATCTATGTTCAGTTGAAGTGAACTTTGGAACGGTTCAATGCGTGTGTGAACGCCAGGCGGACTGGAGACTGCTCCAAAAGCAGGAAGCGAACTGCAGTGCAGGGCATTGTGGATAGAAACAAACGTTGATGGGAGAAACGGGTTTTGCAAAAGAGAAATCGTACAACCACTAAAATCTGACCCTGCTCCATTATCGTTTACATCTACTGAAGAAGGAATTTCTTCAGTAATGTCTTTTTTGTGATTTTCTTCAGTGGTTCTAGTTGCAGCGCCCCCAGGGGCAGGGAGGGGAACAGGTGTCTCAAAGGGTTTGGTTTGTTTGACACAGAGAACCACAGCAGCTGAAAATGTAACAAAAGTTGCAATTTTGGTCCCCAATCGAATGGAGTCAACTGGACTATCAGGAGTGAAAACACTCCAACTCTGCTGTCAAACGTTAATCTATGTGAGAGGCACATCTGTGGAAATTATCTTTAACAAAGAGTGAAGAAAAACTGTTTCAAAAACCAGAGAAATGATACATTTTCTCTGTCAACATTTCTTCTAAGGCTTTGCAGCGTTAGACTCTGAAAGTAGTTTGTTTGACAATCTACTTAGTTACAAAACGGATTGCAAGCACACATGTTTTCTTTCATACGGGAAATTAAATATTCAAGGACGTTCATGGGAGTGCATGTCAGATAAACGAGAAACTATTAAATAACTCTATTGTAATACAGAGTTCAGAAAACTTTCCCATGAGCAAAAACCATAGCACTGAGCATGTTGATTGCAACCTTAAAGTTTTCTATCGGACATCTAAACTGTAACTTTTAGCACAAGCCTTAGCTACTTTATGTGAAAATCAGTTGCAACGTTTCCCCTTAAAGGTAAGAGCTTCAACATGTAGGTGTGGTTTAGCTTACAGAAGGCCTGGAATGTCGTAATGGAAGATTTATAGGAACCCTGTGAGTTTTGTCTCTGCTATTTAAAGGGATCTTTCTGCAGCAGGAATGACCCTGACCTTTATAGAGTTATGTGTTGCTAAAATAAAAGCAGAAATGTTGTCTTTAAATGACATGAGTGAAGATTTTGTCAGCTTGTTGAAGCAAAATCAGGATTTTAATGAGCTGGAGCGCCAACATGGTTGGGTTTTAAAGGTGGCAATAGTTTGAAATGGGCAACTTTTTTCATGAAGGTCAAGATACGTGGGAAGGAGCAGTTTTATAAAAGGTTTGGCCAAATTAAACTGGTTTATGTGAGAAACAGGGAATAAAATGCTCAGGCTAAAAATGCTGCATGATGAAATTAATATCAGCCTCTGGGGAAAAGATGAACATCAAGCAGTTCATGGTTGGAGTGATTTTAGTTCAGAGGCATTGTTATGATCAGCTAAAGTGTCAAAGAGTAGAAGCTTCTTAAAGAGACGGAGGCCAATTTTAAATTATTTTAAGTTATGTTTGAGCTCTACATTTTTAACAACTAAACATAATATAATGCACTTTTCTAGCACATCATGTCTGGAAACCTGCACTTTAACCTTCTAAGTTAGGAGTGAACCTCATCTCCTCCTACAATATTCAGTTTCTTTTAGACATTAACATAATAATTACCTTACAGGTTCAGCGAAGCAGAGAAGGAGTCAGCCGAACGCTCACAGAAAGATGTTTTCAAGCTGGTGGAGGACGCAGCGGCTGCAGTGAGTCTCAACCTGAATCTGAGTCAAACGGTTTGGTGTCGGAGCGCCTGACTGGTTCTCATCCTTCTCTTCTGTCTCTCAGCCTCCAATCCTGCAGAGTCTCATCCCTCCGTTCCCCAAACCTGCAGAGGAAGCCATTATTGAGGTTCTGAAGTACAGCCAGAAGGACATGGATGCCGCCATTGCGAGGGTGCAGGCAGAGGTTTGTCTTTTTATGCCACTCTGGTTCTGTTTTCACTCGTTAACCAGATTTAATGTAAAGATGATAAAAGTTACTTTGTTGTATTAAACTTCAAACAGGCCAAGGAGAAAGAGGAGCAGTGGAACGTCAAGGTTAAAAAGCTGCAAGACGATGGTCAAGAAATGAGGTGAGCTTTGAATTCTAACTTTACGTTTTTTACTTTTACAAACTTCATAAGCTGCTTGGAATCAGTTTTTAATATTTAGGTCTAGAAAAAAAAATAAAGTTTTGCTACTCAAGTCCTTATTCTGCATCTTTATATACTTGAAAATATGGTAAATACATTGACAGTACAGTAACCACACCAAGCTGTCTATGTGCTTCAATATGAATGAAAAAAATTATAAATCAATATTCATTATTGCTTTCCAAATTCTTTAATTCAGCTTAAAAATCAGAATAACTAAAAATAGCAAACATGATTATTTCTGCCATTTCTCAGATTCCCTTTATAAAATGTAAAATCTTATTCTGTATTGTTTTTGATTTTTTTTTTTTTTTTTTTTTTGTTAAGATTCTTTTTTGGGGGTTGGAGGTAAAGTTTTACAGTGTATTATGAAATTGCTCTTATTTTATTTTCACTTTTAGGAATTTAAAGTAGTTTTAATTAAGGGCAACTTATAAAACCACTTTGGATTTTTTATTATTATTTATGGAACATGAAGATAGTCAAACTGAACTATAATCTCAAATTTCACGTAAAATATTCTTCTTCAATAGAAAAGTAATGGCAGAGTTCGAGCTGCTGATTGCAAATATGAATGGTGAGTTTATAAAACATCTGATTTATTTTATTTGTTTTTGTTTTTCTTAAAAACCCTAAAAATATTTTATTTTTCCTCTTGAATAAATTAGACCGTCATGAGAAGGAGAGAGAGGAGACGCAGAAGAAGCTCAGCCAGGCTCTAATGGAGAAGGATCAGGTCTCCGGCGACCTGAACGCCACGGAGCGGTCGCTGGGCGAAATGTTGAAGAGGCTGGAGAAGTACAAGGAGGTGGTGGAGGGCTACAAAAAGGTCCGACTCTCACAGGAAGAACGCCGCCATTTTGGTTCTTGATGGCAGCAAAAAACAAATAAAATCCTTTTTCTTCCTCTGCCAGAATGAAGAGACGCTGAAATCCTGCGCGCAAGATTACTTGGAAAGGATGAAAAAGGGCGACCAGCGCTACCAGACACTGAAGGCTCACGCCGAGGAGAAGATCAACCTGTAAGACGCCAAAACTCAGATTTGGTTTTAGCAACTAACAAATTGTTTAGTTATTGGTTAATCGATTAAAAAAAAATTCTTCAGATTTCTTAATTTGTTTTTTTTTGTAGAAAATATTAAATACTTTTAAAGATGCAAATAAACAAATATCAATTCCCTTTTTAAATAAGAAAATATTATATTGCCTAAAATGCAATAATGTAGCGTTCCTTTAGCGTACACTTGTAGTTTTTTAGTTGCAGATGCATCCTTTGCTTCAAATCTTCTAACATGTGAAAAGTATGATGGCGTATTAGGGCCATCATAGATGGAAATAAAAAAGAACAAATTTCTGAAATCTTTAAAAAAAAATTCAGAAATTTGACTTTCAAAAGTCAAATTTTTTTGGATTATTTTGTAGCAGATTTTAGATTTTCCAAACTGAATTTTTCAAGATTCCTTTTTGTAGAAAATTTCTGAAATTAATCTCTAAATTAGAGTTTAATTTTTTTTATCCACAATAACCCTAATATGCCATTGTGTTGGTATTTTGTAGTTCTGGATTAATTGCAGCTGTTTTTTCTTTTTTTCCATCAGTAAATGGCCTCTTTTCAGTTTATATGGTTCAGTTAACAACTGATTACCAAATTGGTTGGCTATTATTTCAATAGTCCATTCATTGCTGTTAATCAGATAAATAGTTTTGGCTGTAGAGACTTAAATTTACTTAATTTTTTTTTAGCGCAAATGAGGAAATTGCTGAGGTCCGATCGAAATATAAGGCGGAGCTTTCGGCTCTTCAGGCCCAGCTGCGGCGGGAGCAGCTGAAGACTCAGTCGCAGGAGAAAAGCCTTGAACAGAAGGTGAGTGATCACCAGTGTGAATTGATTCATATATTTAAAAAGATAAAAGAAAATTTAAAAAAATCTCCATGTGAATTTGTTTCAGGAAAAAGAAGTGGAGGAGCTCACCAAGCTCTGCGACGAGCTAATATCCAAAGTGCAGAAAGGTTGAGCTCAACTGTAAATACTTTCTGTTTCTGCTTCACTTTTGTTTGTTCTTTCTTTGTGTTTTAATAGACTGTATAATAAAGAGAATTTACAAATTTCAATATTTTCCTCTAACGTCTCGTTTTATTTAAGCTGGTACCACTAGAGGGCGGTGTTCGGCTCCATTTGTATGTATCCATTAGTTAATCAGGCAGATGTAACATTAGAGCATCGTTAGTTTTCTGTGTTCGCTGTTTTGTCTGTCTGGAGCCAACGCTCGTTCCTGCAACTAAACAACACAAAGCTCCCCTTCTTCCCTCAGCAATCACAGGCTCCTGCCACTTCACTCCCACAGTGGGACAATGCGCTTCCTGAATGGTGAAAGGAAACCCTACCTAGATTGGACCTGAATGAGGCTGGAGGGGGAGAAGATGCTGCCGTTTCGGTCGGTCTACACGTCAGTCATCTAAAGAGCCACCGTGAGACTGGAACCTGTGTCTGGACACGACCGACCCGGCACTCTGGGTCTGACACTTTAACCCACTCAATGGGAGACAGGATACCGGGACAAACCCACATGATCTCATTCTGCAGCCCTAACCAACAGGAACAGATTCACAACCACGTCCTAGATTTTAAAAAATGCTTCTTTCAGTAATTAAAACCATAAAGTTTGATCATGTATTACCACATTGTGACCACTTAATTTATTCTTAATTTTAAGGATAAATTTAATCCTTAAAATTATGTTAATTTTAAGGATTAAGCAGCGCAAATGATGGGAATTCTGTTTCTCTTGTAATTAGAATAAAGCACAAGACCAATCGAAAAGATTCTTAAAGCTACAGCTAACTTTTACAAACTTATGTACTTAAAACTGTTACTATAGCTGCGTTTCCATTGCAAAACTGTTGCTACTCCACTAAAGTTGAAAAAGCACAATTCTGCAATTGCAGTGTTTCTATTAAACAAGAAATGTAATTAGAATCACACATGAATAATTTAAGCGATAACCACTTGCTGTAGTGTTTTCTCCAGTAGTAACATCCGGTTGTTGATCACATGACTCCTGCGCAAAGGAAGTGAAACTACCTCATCAGCGGCAAAAACTTCTTTCTTTTACATTGAGTGAATTTCTTTTTGAAACGTCAAATTCCTCTATTTTAAGGCTAATGGAAAGGCAGCTCATGTCAGAATTAATCGACACCCATTTCGTCTGATTTGAAGAAGGTGGTGGGGGTTGACCTTTGATGACCTTTAAAAGCATTTCTTTATGTCTTTAAAATGATAGCAGCACAAATGAAAATTTTTGCTGCACAAACGTTCGATACCAATTTTGTCTGATCTGAAGAAGGTGGGGGGGAAACTTCACTCAGGTCACCTGTATGAATAATCCCGCCGTTCGCTCTGAACCAGCAGAGAAAAGCTGCCGTCCTCCAAGCATCGCTCCCATCATTTTCAGGATGCTTAATCACGAATCAGTAAAATCCTCCCAGGCCGAATTTGAAATTCGGACGTTATGATGTCACTTATTTTTCGTCAACAACTCACAGGCGGAAGTGAGAGCGCTGCGCAACGCCAAGCTTCGAGGCAGATAAATTTTCCTCCAGGAATTTTAATAATGGAGGTACTAGAATCAGTCAAGGAATCGTTTCAGTCCCATTTTGAATATCTTTCTGATATCTAACATGTATTTGACTTGATGCATTTAGCTGACAAAACCCCCATAAAATTAAATCATTTTCAAGTGAATTGACTTTTAGTTAACTTGGTGTAAAATATTTGCAGCTTGTGACTACAAAACATGTTCATTAAATTTTTTTGAGCTCCTTCCCGTTGACCAAAAGTGCTGGAGCTCTCAACTTGGGTTGCTAGGTAACGAGGCTGGGCGTTTGGGGTTGCTAGGTAACGAGGCTGGGCGTTTGGGGTTGCTAGGTAACGAGGCTGGGCGTTTGGGGTTGCTAGGTAACGAGGCTGGGCGTTTGGGGTTGCTAGGTAACGAGGCTGGGCGTTTGGGGTTGCTAGGTAACGAGGCTGGGCGTTTGGGGTTGCTAGGTAACGAGGCTGGGCGTTTGGGGTTGCTAGGTAACGGCGCACGTGGAATGTGACTTAACAATCTGCAGGTTTTTAAATGGATAATTCTTCAAACACCTAGAAACATTAACAGCCAAGAAACTGCTTAAGAAAAAAAACCCCAAACATTTGGGCTAGGTTTTTTTTTTTAGCAAAGATTGAGACTCAAATTAAAGTTCAAAATGTCCAAGAAAATGATCAAAAATGACAAATTACATACAGAAAATGCCTACATACTGGAATAAATTGGTTTTAAATGATGAATTCAAAGGGTACAATACACAAACAGTATACTTTATTAATATTACATAGATATGAAAAATGACTTGCTCTGAAAAATAAACCTTTGATACATTTTTAAGAAAATAAATTAAATATTCTGACTACAGCTTAATAAACTGTTGTTGGATAAGGAGGTTGTCTCTGCCGGTTCGTCCCAACATGCTAAAGTCTAATAATGGGAACCTACAGAAAGAAAGTTAAATAATAAAGATTACAGAGGACCAGAACAGTTTACATGGAGGGTGGGATCACCATCCCTCCACCCTTTGCAGTCTTTGGCAACGTCTGCATGCCATAAACAGCTACCAGTGGGAGTGGGATGGAGAACGGTAGTGGTCAGCATTCCTAACAAATGCATCTTTAACAAACACAACCTGAGTCTGAGCTTTAAACCAGCCCTTCTGTGAACCTTTAGTACCCTTTTCGTTTGCATCCTCCGCGCTCGTCGGACCCAAATATCTGTTTAGGAAAACCCAAAGTCGGCGTAAAAGTGGTGTGAGTTTCTAACAGGTAGAAAAAGCACCAGAATGTGGAAGTTTTGTTGGGTAGCACACACTTTTCTGGGTTTTCCAAGCAAGCGTTCTGGATGAAGGATGGCAGTTCAGGCTAACACTGAAAATGGATGTGCTGGTGCTGGTGCACCTTCCCGTCCACGTGGGAGTGGGTGTGCGTGTGGATGTCTGTGTAGATTTTGGGGTAGATTTTGGGCGGGACGCTGGGTCCGGCCTGGCTGAGGAGCAGCTGCTGCTGGGCCAGGTAGTCCTCGTAGTTCAGGCAGTCTTTGTCCGGGCTGGAGGACGGCGGCGGGCAGCCCCGGTCCCGCTCTCGGTACGGCGCGCGGTGGGAGCTCTGCGGCGGCGCGGCGCTGGGAGGCGGGCAGAGCTTCCTGCTCTGGCAGAACCACAGCAGAACCGTGGCCAAGATGAAGACTATTCCAGCCGGGATGCCGATGATGACGGGCCAGGGGAGGGAGCTGGTGTTGGACGGGAGCAGGGAGACGGGCGGCTTCGTGTCTGCAAAGGGAGGAAACATAAATATGGAAGATCTCAACCTGACTCATGAACTTGTGAATACATGGCTGCTTAAATATCGAAGGTGTTGGTTTAAACATTTACATATAACATTATAATGCATCAATATTACATTAGAATCACCTTAATACTTAACTCCCTGCACAGATTCAGTGTCAGATTCAAATTCCTCAGAAAAACAGATTCCTTTGAACCAAAATCTGCATTTCATGCTTACACTGCAAAAACACAGAATCTTACAAGGTATTTTGATTTAGTTTCAGGTGCAAATATTTTATTACAGATAAAACCAAATTATAACTAACCTTTCAGCAAGAAATACAAGTTTCTTATGAGTAAATAATTCCTTAATATTGATGAAAAATTCCACTGGCAGATCATTTTACTTCTAACACTCATAAGTGAACTGATCTCCTTTGGAACTAGAAAAAAACTTTAGAAAATTTCAAAAAGTCAAAATTGTTCCTTTTCAATCTGAAAGTTAATTGTTTTTTCTAGCAATTTTCTGAGTTATTTTCTCACAAATTTAAAGCATTTTTTAGTTCAGAAATGTCAATGTTTTTTTCCTAGACAATATGAGAATCTCAAACTCTGAGGTTTTTTGACAAATTCTAATTTTGAGATTAAGATCAGATTTTTTTAGAATAAATAAAGAAATTTCAGAGTATTTTCTTGCTAATTTTAGAGCTCAGTAATTTTCAAGATTTTTTTCTAATTTTATTTTTTTTTTTTACCTTAATCTCAAAATTTCTCTTTTTCTCACAAATCTTTGCCGTTTGGAAATCAGAAATTTCCAAGTTCTTTCTAGAAAATTTCTGTGACTAATCTAAAAATTTTTGAGCTTTTCTCACAAATTTTAAGCTTTTCAAGCTCATAAATTTCCAGGTAGGTTTCTTTTTTTGTTTTTTTTATAATTTTTTCTGACTGAGGTTTTATCCAAAAAAAAAAAAAAAAAAAATTTTCAGGCTCAGAAACTTACAAGTACAGTTTTCTAGAAAATTTCTAAGCTCAAGATAAAATTGTGTAAGTTTTTTGGGTGGCCATTCACGGCCCTAACACTCCGCCTCCCAGTGATGGAGCAGCATCTCGGCCTCACCTGGCAGCACCGTCAGGAAGGCGCTGCGGAAGCTGTAGCCCATCGTGTTGGCGCCTAAGCAGATGTACATGCCGGCGTCGTCCTCCTTAGCGCGGGTGATGAGCAGCTTGTTGAGGTAGGAGCCGTCGGGCCGGGACCACACCTCCCCGGTGGGCAGCACCACAAACCTGTGGTCCCCCACCTCGATGGTGGAGTTGTAGCGGCTCTCCTCGTGGGACTCCACGCGCTTCAGCCACTGGATGACTGGCTTCACGTCGCTGCGCACTTTGCACTGGAGGGACGTGGTGCCGCCGTAGTCCACCGTGGTGTTTACCGGGTGCGTCCCGGTCAGAACCGGTTTGGAGCTCGTCCTTTCTGCACACACGCAACGAGAAGAACCGTCACAAACATTGTTTTAAGCGGAGCCGTTGATACATAAGAAAAGATGGCGGCCAAACTAGAACGGATAAAAGAAACGGTCCAAACAGAGTCCAGTTTGGGATATAAATGCGCTTTATGCGGTTCTGTTTTGAAATATAAACACGCAACAAGCTTATCAGGTTATCACATTAATAGCGTTTTTTATTAAATAATTACTGAAGACGAGGATGTGGCGACAGAAAAACATGATGCCAATAAGAACGGTTGATTCTAAGCTAAAAGAATAGAAATGTCCTTTATTGTCCCACAATGGGAACATTTCTGTGCAACAGCAGCAAAGTGACAGGCAATAAGAGTAAATACACTCACACAAAGATAGAATAGGAAATGTATAAGAAAGAATAATAGTGTACAGTAAGGGCAAAATTTAAATATATTTACCATGTAAAAAAAAATCCTTTATGTTATGGAAAGACAGTCTGCCCTCTTATCAATTAATCGCTAGTTGATCAATTAGATATAAGTTTAAGTTTATTTATTTTTTGGTAATTTTTCAGCTCTTCCAGACACAAAATAAAGAAAAATTTAAAAATAAAGAAAAAGAAAACACAAAATGAAACTAATACAGAAACAGATAAATTATATTTAAACTCCTGTCAATGGCAAGAAGTAGAAGTAGAAGTAGAAGTACAAGCACTGCGTCATCAAAATCAAATCAGCAGAATCTTTCCGGTACAGTTAGGGCCAGAAATATTTGGACAGTGTCACAAGTTTTGTTAGTTTAGCTGTTTACAAAAACATGTTCAGAAATACAATTATATATATATATAATATGGGCTGAAAGTGCACACTCCCAGCTGCAATATTGATTGATTGATTGATTGATTGATTGATTGATTGATTGATAGCATTTATTGTCATTGAACCAAGTTCAACGAAATTTCTATTGCAACTCCCATGCAAAA